>JANAVB010000651.1:0-11693 GCA_029216955.1 Iris pallida | reverse complement strand
TACTGATCCTCCTGAGGGTCCATGTCACCTGCGTTGTCTATACCAGCTCCATAATATGTGGTGCAAAACTCCTCCTTATCCTCTGTCATATTTTTAACAGGTCCAGTCAGACATGAACGAATACATCTCTCTCACATAGTTATAACATGTCAGGAAATGTAAAGCAAGCTATAGAATAAAATACATGAAACGCTGTAAGAAATGTACATGAAGAGGAAGAAAGAATCTGATAACAAGAGATATCTATATGGTAATAAGAATGTAAGTGACTAAGTGATTAGAGCACAAGATGGTTATTTGAACGGCTTGAAACACATGACTAAGCTACAGAGTTTGCACATGATACTACTTGGAATTGTTCACTGACCACTTCTACTCCCCGTACCCCAATCAATACACAAGGATCTAGACAGGTTATGTTATTATACATAAAAGTTATACATGAAGCTCATGAGATCATGAGAGTACATGAGAGCACATGAGTGTACATGAATAATAAGAGTCCAAGGAATATATGATGTTCGTGAAAAGCACATGACATGATGTAATCGATGCACCAGAGGGGGATAACATTTCATGAAAAGATCCATATAGTACTAATTCGTGATAACATCGTGACAACATTAAGTAAAGTAGTCTATAACAAGAATATAAATCCTAGCAAGTATGAAACGCTCAGAGAATGTACTCGCCTGATAACCTGAATAGCCGATGAGAATAGATATCCGAATCAGAGTAACTGAGTCCTATTTAGAGCAACCACAGGTTACAAAGTGTCTAATATGAAATAAAAGAAGTTTACAATGCATTCTATATGATTCTAAGGCATTCTAGGTCAAAGTCCACTCTTGGTCAACTCTGGTCAACCATTCTAGTCAAAATAGGTCAAACCTAAGTCAACTAGTCAATTAGTCTAGGGTTTGATCAAACTTTAGTCAACATGTCATTTTAGATCCATTGGGTCAATTTTAGGTCAAGTTTGACCCACAGCTGACTTTTGGTCAACTTGGTCAAACACCAATCAATTCTAGGATATAGGCTAAGATACCAAGGTATTATCATAGCCCTATCTTAACTAGGTATCTAACATAACCTGTATGTACTTATATATCAATACATATATATCTATAATCTATCACAAACATACCAATATATATATATATATTATATATATATTATATATATATATATATATATATAGCAAAAGGAAATTTTATTGATAAAAGGAAAATAGAAAGAGCATTACAAGCGGTGACAGAGTCGAGAAACACAAAACTCTGAACAACAGGTTTGCAGTAAACACAAAATGCTGCTAAACAAGGTTTACAGAATACCAAAAGTTGCTCAACAGTACGAAAAGAGGGGATGTGGGCGCTCGGCCCTAGTGGATTTGGATTTTTTTTTTTAATTCAAAATTTGAATTCAAAAAAAGGAAACGCAGGGGAGAAAGTGCTAGGCACGCGACCCGAGAGGGAAGGCGCGTGTCCAGATGGGGGAAGGGTGGGCGCGGGGCCCTAGAAACCGGGAGCACGGCCCAAGGAGGAGGGCGGGGCCCGGAGCACTCCTCGAGCCCCCGCGAAGGGTACGGGCCAGTCGACGAGGGCGGGGGTGGGGTGGCGCGCCTCCGGGGAGGGGCGGAGGCGTGGCCTCCAGGCGGAATCCGGAGGGGGGGAGACGACCGCCGGAAGGTGGATGAGGAAGGGAAGGCGAGGGCGGGGGCGGGAGGCGGCGAGGAGGAAGCTCGGTGAGGGGGGGCCACGGAAAGGGCCAGGGGGCCGGAGGGGGCAGGGCCGGACGGACGTGGCGCCGCCGCAGGGAGGCAAGCCGAGGCTCCTTCCGGGAGGGCGAAGGGCGGGGGGAAGCGCTGGCGAGGGGAGAGGAACAGGGAGCGGGGTTGGAGGGAGGGAGCGGGGGAAAGGGAGTGGGGAACCCGGGGGGAGGGTCCGGGGCCTCCGGCGGAGGAGGCCAGAAGCGGGAGTCCGACCTCCTAGCCGGCGGGAGGCGAGCAGGAGGCCGGAGACTGAGGGAGCTCCACCGACGACGGGGGCGAGCATCTAGAGGGGGACTCGGGGAGGCGCGCCAGGCGCCCTCAGCCGCCGGAGAAGGAACGGGCTACGGGGAAGGGAAGGGAGGGGGGCGCCAAGGGGAGGGAGCGGAAGCTCGACCTCCGGACGGGGGCCGATCACCGGCTGAGAAGGGGCTCTCCAGCATGAGCCGGAGAGACCGACGGAAGCCTGAGAACTGGGGGAGAGAGGACGCTCCGGGCTCCGCGCTGGGGGAAAAGAAGGGGGTCGGGCCACCGACGACGACGGGGTCGATGACAAGAGGGTGGGGGGAGATGACGGGGGGTCAGCCCGGGGCCACCAGGGGCACGACGGGGAGAGGGAGGTCGTGGCCGAGTTAGGCCACCGGAGGGGGAGGTGGGCGGACGGGCAGGCTCAGCCGCGGGGAGGAGAGAGGACGTGGCCACGGTCGGCCACCGCCGCTGGGGGGAGCTGGAGGCCTCCGCGGAGGGAGAATGAGGCATCTCCGCGAGGGGGGCGGCGGGCGGTGAGCGAGCTGGAGCGGGGGGCAACCCAGGCAGAGCGGCGTTCGGCCCCGGCGAGTATGGCGTTTGACCGGGGGTGCACCAGGGGGAGCCGGAGAGGGACCACCGGTCTTCCTACGGCAAGCCCGACGTCGCCGACGGCGTCGACGATGGCTATGGAGCCAAGGAGAGGGGGGGAAAGGAGGGATGCCGCTCGGGGAGAAGATGACGACGGCAGGCAAGCGCAAGTGCCTGGCGGCGGGGAGAGGGGACGACGGCCAAACTGGCCAGAAAAGGAGGAGGGGAGGGGGAGCGGCGAGCAGGGGGGGCTGCTGCTCGACCCATTATATATATATATATATATATAATATTATATATATATATATATATTTTAAATATATATATATATAATATAAAATATATATATATATATATATATATATACAAAAAAAAAAAATATATATATATATATATACAAAATATCCTTATGTATATATAATAAGTATGAGTATGTGTGTGTGCGAACTGTGCAAGGGGTTGGAACCCACAATCTCAGAGAACTGAGATTGAAAACATATACTCAAAAATGACTCACAACTATCAACTTATCAATTACCCATTAACCTATAGGTATCCATATTAATACTTAATCTAAACTCAATACCCAAAACAACATCAACCCAAGTCATCAACCCAAAATTGGACACTCGACCTCTGTACACTGAGGTCAATAAATCTAAAATCCGAGCTAAACTCAATGATCAAAGCCCATATCCCAAAATTAGTACAAACCCTACTTATATACATATATATGTAATCTCATATACATTAAGATATCTCCATACCAAATGACATGTAAACCCTAAAACTTAACAAACAATAGATTCTCAGAATACTGGAATCAAAACACACCCAAACTATAATATTATTATATATATATATATTATAATATATATAAACCTAACTTCTATCTCAGGAATTTAAATGTAGAAACCAATCAAAACTCGACTCATCTCAAAACAAAAGAACCCAACTCTACACAAACCCAAACACAAACTCAAAACTGGAATTCGGGACCCAATACACAGAGAACTAGAAAACAAGAAGGGATGAGTGTGTGTGTCATGCTCGTGTCCATACCGAACCAAAACTGTGTCCAAGTTGTGTCTAAACAGTGCGTACCGAAATAGTGCTCGTGCACGTGTGTGGCGGGGTGTGTCGAGCACTGTAGGACTCGCTATGTCCAACGAGAAGCCTTGTTCTCATGCCAGGGGGTAGCTAGGGTGTTAGGGTACGCATCTAGGACCCTGAATCGTGTCCACGAGTCGCCGTCTTGCGTATCTACACTCGTATCGGGGAGGGGCTGCACGCGCGTGTGCGCGTGACCTCATGGGGAGGTGTTGGCCCCAATAGGACACGACACACGCCACCACGTGTCACGTGCTCGTGTCCATGGGTAGCCTAGGTATAGGGCTAGATGTTGGACACCCTTCCTGGAGTCCACGTGTCCTCGTGTCCGAGTTATAAGCCCATGTTAGAGCCAAAAATCAAGCTTGTGCACAGCAGGCCGAGATCCATGCGGGCTTGATAACTTCGTGCACACTCAATGAAAACTTCATGAAATTTTATGAGCATGTGGGGCAGTGGTTGCCCCCAAGTGTCCACCAAAATTTACCCCAAATTGTGTCGTGTCCATCGAGTTATGACAATCGAACAGCAGGATAGTGCATGGGGCCTCGTGCTACGTCCCCGTGTCCGATTTGGACATGAAAATCGTATCAAAATAAACTCAAAAATAGGTTTTTGGAATCCCTCATATAAGGCTACAAATATATGAAATTAGTTTTAAAAAACAACAACTTTAATTCTTTGAGACATTTCATCAAACACATGTTACAATACACCGACACGCATCCGATACACATATCAAACGTACACGAAATCCTACAAAACTTGGTCTACAGGTCTATGGTACCTAGATGCATGATTCTATGAAGAAAGTCAGAATTTAAATGAGTTTAGAAGCATTTACCTATTGAGAGTTGGAATCTCAATACAAAAGCACTCCAAAAGCCTCGACACCCAAAATCCTACGGTCAAATGCCTCCAATCCCTTTCTAGCTATCCTCCAGCAACTCCCTCCTCCCAAGGATCGCAACGCAATTCGTTTGGTCCAAATCGAATGAAAGATGAGAAAAAGAGGCTACTTTAAGGAAAGTAAAAAATTAGGGTTTGTAAAGAGGCTTGGTGGCTACATGTTATGAATATATAGAGGGGGGCTGTTTGGCCGGCCACATGTGCTTCTAAGGTTAGGGTTTAGGTATGGGCCAAAAACTCCACTTAAGTTTAATAGAAAACCTTTAGCAAAAAGCCCAAAAGTAATATATTAAAAAAGAACCTAAATAAATTCACAAGCTTCCTAATTATGACTAAAACTTAAAATTCAAATCTAACTTGATAATGGTTAGTCTCTAATCATGGTTAGCTAAGGTTAAACCAACTACTAACACAAAAGCACCAATTAAAATAAATAATCAAAATTTCAAAAAGTACACAATTACCAAAATATCCTAATCTAGAAAAGTGGTAGTGACAGGTACAGTGGTCCCGGTGTTCCGTGTATGAACCATCCTGAAATAGAAAAACAAATGGTTGATTACTATGTCCTCAAAAATAGTAAGCAACTTAGTATAACAAATAACCATTTCCCGATCCTAGGCTATGATGATTTTCCTTAGTTTAGCAGGCTCCCTAATAGCACTATATAGCTTAAGTACCATTAGGAAGAGACCTGCATGGCCCACCACTAAAACATGTTAACCGCTCCCGAATAATCGGATACGAGTCGGACACGTCCAGCCTTCGTTGTAGACTCAATATAGTAAGTTGTACTAAGTATCTAAGAACTCAAAAGTAATATTATAAAATTACATCACAACATCTAGTACGCCCCAGAGTACATCACAATACACCACCACAAGTCTAGCAATTATTACACCTTTTATAACTAAGCCGGAGATAAATTTGGAGACAATAATGAAGGTGTCAATTCACATCCACAAGTACCCTCACAATACAACATCCAAAAGTAAAGTCTACTAGATAATCTAAAAAATAAAACTAAGGCTAAATCTCTGCAGCTCCTAAGTAATGAGTCGTGGTGTCATCCTGCTCATCTAGGGCCTCGGTCTCCTACCTATAGTATGTAGTACATATAGCCTCAAGCTCCCTACAATATATCCAGTTAGGAGCGGAGCAAAGTATAATCTAATAATGAAACAAGTACAACATGTGAACAAGTAAAGGAACAATGAAATATGATGAACATGAAAAGTAAATACATAATCTAAACTGAATATGAACATGTAATCAAAAGATCATGACAAGTGAATTTGAAATAGATAATTAAAATATGTAACCGGCTGGATAAAGATCATGAATAAGAACAAGTAAATGGTACGGCTTAATCCCACGTGCATGTGTGTGAGATTTAAGCTATCAACAAGAATCCTAAGTTGGGCTTTGGTCACATATTTGTAGTATTTACCTCCTCCAGATACAAGTAAAAGATCATGAACCAGAATAATAGACCAAGTCGTGTAATAATGTGTCAAATATGAAAAGGCCATGGCATGAAGTAAATGAGTCAAAATTATAGAAATATTTGCCTTGCTCGGAGATCAGTAATAGGAACGTAGTAGTCTCTAGTTCCTCCTAGAATATATACAAATTGGTTAGGTTCTAAACAATGAAATTATATAACTAATATAATCTAGTTAACTAATCTACATATAGTAATTAGCAAGAAAATTTTATATTATATTAGATAGTATTAGAGCCAATCACTTATAGCAAATTGTTTATAGGATAGTACTAATAAATTATATATAATAGTAAACTAAATAGCAAGGACCACTTTAGTAGAATAATAATAGTCGGGTTATACAACATCTAGTTAGCCTAATTATTTAGCAAAAATAATACATCTATACATATATTAGAATATTCATTACTAAAATCTTCCAAGAATAGAAATTTAGCAATTATTAGCAGAAATAATTAATCAAAAGAACATACCCCTAGCCCATAACAATACCAGAGCCTATCTCTATGACCTATACATGGCCCAGCCTATTAGCTCAGTACGGTTACTACTGCTGATTTATCTTTATTTTGTGCATCCCAAAATTCCTGCCCAGTACATATTCTAACCTATGGCCGGAGTCTTGTTGCAGTTATTTCCTTCTTTTTTTAAAAACACTACTCACTCCAACACCTTAGCCCTCAAACCTGACCCATTACCTAAACCCTAAATACATAAAGCCTCACTTCACCTTCTCTCTCTTTACTCTTTCACTTACCACCAGCAACCAAGAAAAGAAACCCTACCTATCCATCTCCTTCCCCAAACTCCAAATAAAACCCTAACCCTAGAAACTCTTTCTTCCCAGCCACTCAAAATCTCCCACTCACTCGTTTTCTTCACAGAAACCTAGAAACTCTTATCACTCCACAATAGTCCAAATAGGAAACCCTAACACCAAAATCAAAGTCCTACTAACAACCTAAATCTGTAGGGAATTCGAGAAGTATAGGGATCTAGTAGATCGAGGCTAGAGCTCACCTCAGGTGGCGTCTGTGGTGAATGACAATCTTCGGTGGTGGGTGATGTCTCGAAGTGGCGGCTCGAGCTGCATGGTCTTCGAGGAGGCGGGTCATTCTACGAGGAGGTTGCTCGATTGTCAAAGAGCCATTGCGGGGATTAAGGCTTAGGCACAGCAGTGGAGGTGGCATCAGCGGTCTAATTGGGATGCCAATGACCGGATCTGAGCCATAAGGAAGTCGTCGGTGAGGTAGTGTAACAGGCTCGACGGTGACGGCTAGGCGGAGCTAGTTGTCGACAATTCCAGAATACAAAAGAAGAAGGTGAGGAAGGAGAAATAGAGAAAAGAAGATGAAGGGGTTATGTTGAGACTACTCACCGCAGCGGTGAATAGCGTCGACGACGTCGACAACTCTGGTGGCTCTAATAAGATCCGGACGGTTCTGGATCTGACTTTGACGGTCAAGATTCGGTTGGGTCTGGTCATGTGATGACAGTATTGTGGTGTCGTCGATGAGACGCAGTGAACTCCAAGATGGCTTGGTCATCTAGGCCGGAAGATCCGTGTCTGATTCGAACATGGCATCAATACTGCTAGGTTGAGCGACGGTGCTCAAGCTTCAGTCGGCAAGATCAGGAGGTTGAATGGCGAGACTGGATCATAGCGGTCATAGAAACAGCGGTGCTCAGCATCTCGACGGTCTTGGCGAGATCCCCGAAGTCACGGTAGCGCTTGACGGAGGAAGACGGTGGGTGGCAGTGACGTGCAGTGGCAGAGCAGATGTGTCTGTAGAACTGTATGGTGTCAGAACAATTAATGTAATAAAAAATAACTAGAAACAACCCCAATATTTATATTAAAATTTAGTATGCTCTCTAAGTCAGCCTTAGTGGCACTCTCTGTAATTTGTAATAGATGTAGGGTTACTAGTGAAGAAAGCTAAGTAACCTGCTAACTAACTAACTAACTAATCAATTAGTTAATTAACTGCTAATTAGAATTAATCTAGGATTAACTAAAACTGTACTAAGCCCCACTTTGGAATTGTAGTCTAAAGCCCACGATCCAAAACCTAAGACTTGGTAGGCTCTAAATAGAAAAACTAATTAAAAATAAATCCAGCCTATAATTGAACTAATTAATCATTAGTAAACATTAGTAATTAATAAATAATTATTAAAATTAAAAAAGAATTATTTAAAATCAGATTTATTATTAAAACCAAGTTTTATTAAGAAACAAAATTATACTTTTCCCAATAGAAATTCAGGAAATAAATTCTAAAATTCATAAAAATGATTTTAGGGACTTACGTTCTTCATTCAAAATTTTATCCAATTAAGGTCAACTCATTACTTTCCATAATTTTTAAATCATCTCTCAAGTTCATGTCGCAACATATATTCCTTAGGTCTTACCTATTACCACCATCTCTCGTACAATATCAAAAGGGGCATTCTATGAGTCTCCAATGGTTACCTTATTTTTCGATCAAGCCTCTAAGGCTAGCTATACCGACCGCTAAACCTAATTATTTAGGTAACTCATTTAAAATGGAAAACTGCTAGGGCTATACTAGTTTCTTACTTGGGGCCAAACCATTATAAATTGATAGTTCTAAGTGACTCTATCCAATCTATGGATATAATCTTATAGTTCAAATAATTGATCACCATTGCCACTACTAAAAATAGTCATTTAGTGACCGTCACCAATTGTCATTAACGACGAATTAGCGACTGATTTTTGCTAATATTGTCCATCGATATCTACCTCGTCGCTAAAAACATCCATCACAAGATAGTCAAAATTTGGTCAAAGCGTCGACTAAAACGTGATGGACAAGCGACGTCCCCATAGCGACGGATAGGTTCAACGGATTAGCGACGGATTCACGACATTTTTATCCGGCGACTTAGTGACGACCTACCGACTATTGCCATCAAAATTGAGTATTAAAAATTTTCTGATGCTATGGTAGCGACTTATTGGCGACAGACTGTTCTGTCGATAAAACGTCGGTATATACGTATCAGAGAATTTCTGATACACAAAATGGTCGCCAATATGTCGCTATCAGTCGTTAACTGGAGAACCAAAAAAATTTCTAGAAACTTAGCGACGGAATATTCGTCGCTTGTCCATCGCCGTTAGTCGCCAGTCCGTCTGTAGTTCGTCGCTAACTAGAATTTTTTTCAAAAAAACCCTGAAATCACAGCATTACCTATTCACACAATTAACCATTCACAATATCACACAATTAACCATCCACAATATCACAGCATTCCCTACTCACACAATTAACCATTCACAATATCACACAATATCCAATATTTTCCACACCAAATATCCAAATGCACCAAAATATCCAAATACACCAAAAATCCAATATCCAAATACACCAAAATATCCAATATTATCCAAAACAATTAAAAATTATCCGGCAACAATCACACCCAAATATCCTCCAAAATTCACATAATCACACAATCACACCAAAATATCCACAATAACTAAAAATTATCCAAAATTTTCAACATCCAAATACAAAAATAAACTATCAAATGTTATCTGGATCGTCTAGTGGTGCTTGTTGCGCTTTAAGAAAATACCCATCAACGATGTGAGTCGGCAGACCCTTAAATATGTGTTGTGGAACTCGACGGAGCTTTGTCGATGATATCATGTCAAGGAGGTGAATTGTAGACGAAGCCGATAGAAAAGCGGCAGTAGGATCAAAAGAACCACAGTCGACGGAATAAGGACCGGAAGCATCCGAAGGAAAGGAGCATGCGAAGGACCGGGAGCAGAAGGACCCGGAGCAGTAGAAGAACCCGGTAACTGCGATATAATTCAGGTCATCTGCTCCTGCATGGACGTCACCGTCGGGGTTAGAGTCCTAAGCTATGTCCTCACACCCTCGTCGGCCAGAGTCGCGGGAGCAGGAGGCAGGTGGAAGTCTCGAAGACGTCTATGACGACAACAAGGAGCCGGTACCATAGACGTGCCCGCCTTTCCTTATTCCGCCGGCGGCTTCTATGAACATGTCGTCGAAGCGAGCGGTCATGGAAGAGGGCGTCTGGATGGGCGTCGATTTGCCGATACCCTCGATAGGAGGGGGCTAAACCGTCCTAATGGCCTCACAATACTTAGCCTATCCAATAAATGTGTTTAGTTTACTATAAGTTTTCTAAGCTATAGTCTAAATCCTAAGGCCTCACACAATTGTCACAAAAATCATAAACTAAAATACTTACAATTCTAACATAAATATCATAAACTTAAATACTTACATGAATCTGCTTGGCTCTTTCGTCGAAGAAGATACCATCCTTCTTCCTCTTGTGTGTACGTTCGAATACATCGCACAAAGTGACCTAGAGTGGATCTTTTTCCTCATTTGCCGCTTTTGTGGCCTGCGTAAGAAACGTTCATAGAATACAATTCACTTCGTAGATTAATAGTACTGAATAGGTAGTAGAAAATAAAGTATTTCCTGTATCTCACCAGATCTCCACGTCATAACGTGGGGCCTCGATCCCCCCGTATGCAGACCCGCTGCCTGTCAATTCGCCTTCGTCGATTTTTCCTTGAACGCAGGAGTTTCCATCTTTTCCATCATCTACTTATAGTACTCGTCCCGGAGCCACCTCTTCTTCCCCCTACGGATGTCATCCTTCGCGTCCTGCAGCTTCTTTCCGCCGGCTTTTTTGTAGGTCTTGATGATCTCCGCCTCCTGATAGGGGGGCCATCAGAACGTTAACTAACATACAATTTCCAATATCAAGTAATTAAAAATGGTGGATTAAAGAATAATTAATAATTAAGTAATCACAAGATATATATACATACCCTCATGGTTAAGCCAGATGTACGCCACTCAGGGGGCACCTCACTAAAATTGAGGTAGGGGATATGGTAGTTTTGCCTAACAATGAGCCCTAGCTCCCTGGTAGCATCCAACGAAAAAAACCTACAAAGAAACAACGACTGTATTATTACTTGAATAAATAAAATAAATTTAATAAATTAACTTACATAATACAAATTTACTTACAGCTCACCAACAGGCCATATCTCCGTCTGAACTCCCCTGCCGGTCTCTCTGGTGGCGTCGGAGGATCCACGGGTCCGCAAATGTATTCACTAGTAACCGGATTGAACTGAATCCGTGGATACTCCAGGATCCACCGTGCAGTAACTACATGATCCACTGGCGGAATGGATGATGGGCCGACAACATCTAGAGTCACAGGCATCGACGTACCAATAGATGGCGATGGCAAGTCGGAGATGCCTGGCTGGGTAGATCGACGGTGGGATGAGGAGGTGCCCGAAGTACTCTCTGGGTCGAGCTCAGTAGATGGGATCCCGGGACCTAATGCGACCACGAACACCTCCACCACGACCACGATCGCGACCCCCACCACGATCTCGACTGCCAGTAGCCATGACTTGTAAATAGAACACATAAACATAACTAACAATATAGAAGTATAAATAAATAGGAGACTAAACTAAAAATATACCAGCAGGACGAGGAGTGCAGCCGCGACGCAAAG
>JANAVB010000650.1:0-24863 GCA_029216955.1 Iris pallida | reverse complement strand
GGAACAACTATGTGTGTTGCTTGGCCTTTCTCTTTCCAGAGAAGCCACAGCAACAACTTTATCAATGTCCTCTTTTTAAGGTGAAGAGAACGGAGAGGAAAGTGAAGCGAGAGGGGGAGGAGAGATGAAAGAGAGGCTGCGGGAGAGGACCGATGGGCTCGGCGCACGGAGGAGGTTCGTCGGTACGGTGGCTTGCAAAGGAGGAGCTAGGGCGGAAGGGATCGTGAGGCCATAAGGAGTCGGGTGGCGGCGGAGCTGCGGGAGAGCGGCGCACGTATGACGGAGGAGGAGAGGGGCACGGAAGAGGAGCACAGGCGCAGGGGCTCGTCGGGCCAAGGTGCCACACCGCGCTAGTGGCGACGGCGGTAGTAGTCACTCGCGGGACTGGCGGTTCACCGCGTGGCGACGGATCTGGCTGCAGAACGACCCACGCGAGAGGCGGTGCCTGTCTGGGTGGTACGGAAGATGGTTACGGCGGAGCGGCACGCCAGGGAGGGGCGGACGCGACCGTTCGTCGGCGAGGCGGCGCTCGCCTGAGATGGACAGGTTGGTTGCGGTGGCAGAACGTGGCAGTCGGCGGAGGCGATCAAACTGCGATGGGGCGAGGCACGGAGGGGAAGTCGGACGGCGCGTGCGCGGAGTCTTCACCGTGTCCGATGGTCGGGGTTGCTCATGGTGGATGTCACGACCCGGTCCCAAATTGTTGGGTCGAATCGGATCATGCCCAGCCTGCACCGTTGTGAGACGGCGGCAGTAAGCTGTATCCAAATGTAGGTAATCACAACAACACAATTTATTTTGCCATAACATCTAAACTTCGATTATTAAAACTTGTCCAACAAAAGGTTCATTTAATACATCAGATAAAATGAAAATTGTCTTTTATTTAAACATCAAAACTAAAAGGAAAATCATCATAGGAAGTTGGCTCATCAGCCTCAGGATCAACATCTTCCAAGTGGTAATCTGGAAGCACTGCAGGGTAGAGCACCGGATCATAATAGCTATTAATCAATAGCTCTGCCTCATCAATGGAACCTATTGGGGGTGGGGGATCCAGTCAGGAAAGGAGCAAAGTACAATTACAAAAATTTAACAATTCAACTAATAATTAGAAATTTGTAATTTAAACAGTTTAAATACTTGAACAATTTTTCAGCAATTTTCCACAATTAAAAACAATGTGATTTGAGTATGTAATGCTTATGACTGGCTTGGGTTGTACAATTGTATCCTAGTGATACGATACGGCTTATCCCGTGTGTAAGAGGGGTAAGCTCGTACAATCAATATGCAATATGAGGGGTATTGGTCATAATACACTACATTACTCCCCCAATCCCACAATCAATAACAATCAATACTTAGAAGAGAGTTCGTGTAGCAATGGTTTAATCTTGCAATATTACAATTATTAACTAAATTGAAAAATAAACACAACCGTACTTGCCTTTGTTTATGACTGGGTTTGAAGAGTCGGTTCCGGAAAGAAATCAGACTCGTCCTCGAAATCCTACATTGAGAATCCCGACTTAGCATAAATGAGGAAACATATCTAGGTGTGCTAGTTACAATCTCTAAAATTTGATCCTAGTCAAGTTTTAGGTCATTTACAAAATCTACCAGAACACGTTTATCGATGTGAGTTATTAATTTACGAAGGAAAAGTCAATTTAATATTTATTGGAAAAATTGTATTTTCTGATTATTTGACAAAACTTTGTACTTTGTAATGTATATAAAAATTAGGTTTTTAATGAGAAAAAACGTGAATTTGTTAAATTACAAACTTGTAATTTTCCTAGTTATTTATTGTGAGAAGAATGATATTAATAAATATTTATTTAACATCTTACGCGTTTACGTCAAATCAACAACCAGAAAAGAAATAAAAACTACACTACATATTACAGGCCACAGAAAATAAAGATAAAAAGCTGGGCTTATGTCCTTACAATTATTTACATAAATGAATTAAAATAAGAATGGTAAACTGAACGACGGAAAGCGGTCCATTCAGCAGGCCGAGGTCCTGCACCAAAATACTCTAGGCCAGCAGTAACATGTTCTAAGAAAATATAATTAATATTAAATATATAATAAAGGAAGGGTCTCAGACTTGGTCCAAAGGTCATGTTTGCAAATAGCTAATGCCTCAACGTCCGGAATAATGCCGGTTTCGTTTGTATTTCGCTAAGGGCCCATTGACCGATACGGTCGTCGCTTGGAAAAGTAATCGAATTCAAATCAACAAAAAGCCAGTTTAGAATTTAGAAATTTTATAGAAAACCCTTTTAAAATTTTTCTGAAAATTTGAGCAGCATTCCCTCTGTATTTGGGACAACCCAATACTGGGAATTTGTGCCAACAACACACATAATATCCCAACCAGGGAAATAACCCATGAATTCATTTCCACCAATAATATTAAAACCCGAAAATAATATCGAACCCGAAAATATACATCCACAGCACGTTTCCAGTACTCGAAAAACCGAAGTTACTCAGAAACCCGAAAATATCACAGAAGCAAACCAACAGAATTTCTCAAAACCAATCTACAGAATATTTCCGAAACATAACTCGAATTTCCGAGAAGCCACAGGAAACGAAAACCACAAAACATAATAGTTCAAAAATTCGAAACAAACAGAAGATCAAAAACCAACATAACTTAATTTCTCCAAAACGAAACCAACCACAGCAACACTTACAACCAAAGAGGATTTCGAAAACTTCCGAAATCGAATTCGTCTAAACCGAATCCCGCAACGGGATCGGGGAACCAAAATCATCATCGACTCGGGAGGGACGAACTACTGAGATTATCAGAATTTACCAATATCTGTTGGTCGGGGAGCCGCGGATAATTCGGAATGGAAACGGACAGCGGGATCGAATGGTGAGCGGTTCACGGGGCCACACGAGGACTTGCCGGAAACAGGGACTCTCGGGCAGCAGCGTACGCGGCCGAAAAGCGGCGCGCAGGGGCGGTCGGCCACGCGGGGTCGACCGGGAACGGCGACGGTGGCGCCGGGGAAACGGGGAGGGGCGCTGGAAAGGGTCGCCGGGACTGACCTGGGAGCGGGCGGCGCCGGAGGGCCGGTCGGTTAGGCGGGAGGAGCTCGGGTCGCCAAAAATTGGATTAGGGCACAGAATTTGGGAAGATGGTGGTGGAGATGGGAATGGTGGAGGGGTTTAAATAGTAGAGGAAACGAGGTTACCGGAAGAGGAAGGGGCGGCCGTTCGGGGAGGCCGGCGGTCACCGGAGTGATGGCGGCGGCGCGTTTGGAAGAGCTCGGGTCGGAGAAAAACCGAAAGCTCTTCGTTTCTCAAATAGAAAGTTAACAGAGAGTGGAATGAGAAAGGAATTAAATGGGTTTAGTAAAGGCTTTAATGGGTTTGGGCTAAAGAGTTATAATGGGTTTGTAAGGGTATTGCTGTTGGGCTATTGGATTTATGGGCTTAAGGCAAAAGGTTAATGGACCTTAAAAAATGGATTGGGTTTAAAGATTTAAATATCATTTTCTTTAGAAAAATTGTAACTAAAATTTTGTAACTCTAAAAATTAATCTAAAATATATTCGGGCTCAGAATTGGGTTCGGGACTGGGCCAGGCAATAAAAGTCCAAGTTTATTTATTTTGAAAATAATTTTCTATTTAACTATATAATAATAATTTGAAAAATTAAATTAGCAAACACATATTTAATAAAAAAAAAATGAAAATTTACGGGTTTTACAACCTTCCCTCCTTAGAAAATTTGTCCTCGAAATTTAAAGGATAGGGTTAGAAATACCTCAGGTCTCAAATAGATACGGATACTGCTCCGCATCTCGTCTTCTCGCTCCCAGGTAGACTCGCCTGGGGAATTGTGTCACCACATACCCTGACTATGGGCGTCACAGAGTTCCTGGTTTTCTTCTCGCCTCTGTAAATCGCCACTGGCTTCTCTGGCACTGTAAGGCTAGGTCCAATCTCCAGTTCCGAATGGTCCAAGATGTGGCACGGATCCGGAATATAGCGTCTGAGCTGTGAAACGTGGAAGACGTTGTGCACACCCTCAAGATTAGCTGGTAGAGCTAATCGGTACGCTACTTCTCCAATTCGGCTCAAAACTTCGAATGGGCCGATGTACCTGGGGCTCAGCTTTCCTCTCCAAATCTGATAGTTCCTCTGGTAGGGGAGATCTTGACAAAGACACTATCTCCTACTTCAAACTCCAGTGGTCAACGACTGCTATCAGCCCAATACTTCTGTCTGTCTTGGCAATCCTGAGCTTGTCTCTAATCACCTTTACTTTCTCTGCTGCATCGGTCACCATCTCAGGTCCAAGCAGTACCCTTTCTCTACGTCGTCCCAAGCAAGTGGAGTGCAGGCAACGACGCCCATAGAGTGCTTCGAACGGAGTCATACCGATGCTAGCTTGGTAGCTATTGTTGTAGGAGAACTCTACCAAATGCAAGTGGTCCTCCAATACCCTCCAAATTCTAAGACGCAAGATCTCAGCATGTCTTCTAGCGTCTGGATGGTTCTCTCGATTGTCCGTCAGTTTGGGGATGATAGGCGGTGCTGAACTTCAGTTGTGTTCCCAAACTGTCATGCAAACTCTTCCAAAAGTGAGAGGTAAATCTTATCTCTGTCAGATACGATACTTACCGGAACCCCATGAATCCGGTAGATATGCTGCATGTACAGTGCTGCCAACTTCTCGGTGGATAGACCAACCTTGAAGGGGATAAAGTGAGCTGACTTTGTTAGTCGGTCCACAATAACCCAAATGGAATCCTTCCTCCTTGGGATCGAGGCAGTCCCGACACAAATCCATCGTTATGTGTTCCCATTTCCACTCCGGGATGTCTAGCGGCTGCAACAGTCCTGCTGGTCTCTGTCTGCTGGCTTTCACTTGTTGACAAATCAAGCATCTAGCCACAAATCTGGATACGTCTTCTTCATTCCATACCACCATACAACAGTACGCATATCCCTATACATTTTATTAGCTCCTGGATGTATGGAATCTACGACTGGTGAGCTTCTTGTATCAGCTCATTCCTCAGTTCGCCAGTTGGTACGTAAAGCCTCGTACCATGCCTCAATCTCCGTCGCTGGCGATTGAGAATCCTTCAAGTGTTCCTGCCAACACTTGATCTCTGAGTTTGCAAAGCATTCGTCTTGAAATTGTGCCTCCTTGACTTTGTCCATCAGACTTGAACGTACTTGCAGCTGCATCATTGATGATTCAACTCCTGGTACAATTTCTTCTCTCTCCAGCTTCTTTATTTCCTCTTCAAGCAATACAATCTCCAATCCAAGCTTCTCTATGTCTTCCAGCAAATGCCGCTCCTTGGTCAAAAACATCGCCATCGGGTATCGACTAAGTGCATCTGCAACTACATTAACCTTACCCGGATGGTATTGCAGGTCGATGTCAAAATCTTTCATCAGCTCCAGCCATCTCTCTGTCGTATGTTCAGCTCTTCTGAGTGAAACATATTTAAGACTTTTGTGGTCTGTAAATATTTCCACTCTCTCTCCATAGAGGTAGTGCTTCCGTAACTTCAAAGCAAATATCACCGCTGTGAGCTCCAATCATGTATAGGATAGTTCTTCTCATGAGTCCGTAATTGCCTAGATGCGTAAGCAATTACTTTCCTGTGTTGTTGAAGAACACAACCCAATCCTTTACCAGAAGCATCACTGTAGATTGAGAAACCGCCGGTACCTTGGGGTAGCGCAAGTATCGGTGCTGTTGTAAGTCTCTTCTTCAGTTCCTCAAATGCTGCCTGGCAAGCTACAGTCCACATAAATTCTTCATTCTTCCTTGTGAGCTTCGTCATCGGTTCAGCAATCCTGGCGAAGTCCTTCACAAATTTCCGGTAGTAGCCAGCTAAGCCCAAGAAACTTCTGATTTCAGCAACTGAACTTAGTGTACTCCACTTCTCAATGGCAGCTATCTTCTTTGGATCCACCAAAATTCCTTCTCCTGTGACAATATGGCCCAAAATCTACCTTATCTAAGAAGAGTTTATATTTAGATAGCTTACCGTAGAGCTTCTCCTTCCTTAAGGTTCCCAGAACTTTTCTCAAGTTCTCTTCATGCTCTTCTTCGGTCTTCGAGTAGATCAGGATGTCATCAATGAAGACAACAACAAACTGATCCAGATATTCATGGAAGACCTTGTTCATAAGGTTCATGAATACTGCAGGGGGATTCGTCAATCCAAATGGCATGACCAAAAATTCATACTGACCATATTTGGTGTTGAACGCCGTCTTTGGAATGTCCTCCTTCCTGACCTTGATTTGATGGTAGCCAGATCGAAGGTCTATCTTCGAGAACACCTTGGCTCCACTGAGTTGATCAAACAGATCATCGATCCGGGGCAGAGGGTACTTGTTCTTGATGATGATGTTGTTCAGCGCCCGGTAGTTGATGCACATTCGTACAGTCCCGTCCTTCTTGGGTACGAATAAGACAGGTGCTCCCCAGGGTGAAGCTCCATCTCTGATAAATCTAAGGGCCTTCAGCTCATTGATCTGGTCCTTCATCTCCTTGGCCTCCTTAGGGTTGACTCTGTAGCATCCCTTAGAAATAGGGACAGAGCCGAGAACTAGATTGATGGTGAATTCTACATCTCGATTTGGGGGTAATCCTGGAAGACTATCAGGGAATACATCCATGAATTCTGCTATGATAGGGTGAGGAGGTCCAGGTTCTTCGGTGATAGAGGAGTAAGTAATACCCTCCATATCCTCCGGAGCTCGAAAGATTTCAAACCCCGGCTCTCCAGGTGGGCTGAAGACTACACATCCTCTGTAATAATCTATCAGCATGCTGCTTACTTAACCAGTCCATTCTAGGACTACATCATAGTTAGTTAAGGGCATCACAAGTAAGGGTGCTAAGAAATTGTGTCCTGATATAGTTATAGGGCAGTTACAGGTCTCAGTGATGGATATGGGTCCGCCACCAGTCATAACTCTACATATCTTCTTGCTAAAACCCGTAACTAGGTGGTGTGCAGAGATGAATTTTGTTGCTATAAAACTGTGTGAAGCACCCGAATCAAATAATGCAAAAGCAGGGTGTGAATGCACATAAATGAAACCTGCGATGACATCAGCGGTAGGTTCATGCTCTGGCTCTTGCTCCTCTGCTGTTAGGGCAAAAGCTCGCCCAGTCTTCTGTTGGTGTTGCCCAAACTGTTGTTGCTGAGTGGGTAGAGGAGCCTTCTGCTGTGTAGTTCCAGTCCGGTTAAATGTCGTGGAGCAGTCATTCACTTGGTGGGTGACAGACCCACAAACTAGGCAGTGTCCTAGCCTCTTCCTGCAGATGTTCGACTGATGTCCTGGCCTCTTACAGAAATCGCAGACAGGAATCTGCTTCTGAGGCGCTCTGTCATTAGTCCTCGCCTGATGGTGCTGCTGTTGGTGGTGAGAAGGCCTGTTGTTATTGTTGTGGTTAGGCCTCTTCTGGTTATTCTGGAAGTTGCTAGTTCCAGAATATTCCCTCTTTGAACGAGCAGGCTGACTCTTCTCTATATCCTGAGCTCGTATTAAGGTCCTCTCATATGTCTTGGCGCCGCCTGCAATCACAGGAGTGCGAATATCTTCCCTCAGTCCATACCTGAATCTTTCAGCACGATCGACAGGGTCAGCAACCAAGTTCTTGGCAAAGTGACTAAGTTGACCAAACTCTGCCGCATATTCTCCAACAGTCATGTTCTCTTGCTTCAGATTTTGGAACTATCTCTCCCGTAACTCTGATGTTGGAAAGAACTTCCTACGGAACAACCTCTTGAAGGTGTTCCAGTCAAGCTGCCTGTCCTGGAGTTGGGGTTCATTTCGATACCAGGTACTGGCTACATCTAGCAGTTGAAGTCCCACAGCTTTAACTTAAAGGTCATCAGGAAGTCGAGCAACGCTGAGGAGACGCTCCATGTTGTCGAGCCATTCATCAGCATAGATAATTTCCTCGGTTCCTTTGAAAGGTCGAGGGCCCAGCTTCTTGGATTTCTCAATATCTCCGATATTAGCCGGCCTTGGTTCAGATTGGGCTGCTTCTCCTCTCTCCAGTGCAGCCAGCCATATTATAGGCATTCTTCATGTCTTCTCTCATAATTGCCGTCTGTTCGCGATGAGCTTCAGCTTGAGTTCTTTGTGCCTCAAGCACTCCTCGTAGCAGGCCTATGAGGTCGGTAGGGTCCACGGGAACTGGTGGGGCAACTGGATCGGGCACCACCGCAGGGGCTTGCTATTCAGTCTGGAAAGACTTAGGATCTAACACTTGAGTAGTAGTGTAAAATCTACGGGGTGCTGGTGCATTATGGGGACGATCGGCCAGCTGTCGAAGTGTAGGATCCGGACTTGGTTGAGGAGGTGGGGTGTGATCAGGTGATGACAACCCATCGCGAGCAGTGTTGGTCTTGTCAGTGGCCATACTCTGGAAGGTTTAGGATTGCAAAACATAAGCAAGGTAGCCTACCAGTCTATAACAAACAAAAATATTTATTTATAATATATTTTGGTCCTATGTTGTGACAAATTAATGTTCTAGTGTTGTAAATGTTTCTAGATATGTTTACCTAAGTTGTTGATCAGGCCTGCATGGGCTACCACTAAAAACATGTCACGACCCGGTCCTAAATTGTTGGGTCGAATCGGATCATGCCCAGCCTGTACTGTTGTGAGACGGCGGCAGTAAGCTGTATCCAAATGCAGGTAATCACAACAACACAATTTATTTTACCACAATATCTAAACTTCGAATATTAAAACTTGTCCATCAAAAGGTTCATTTAATACATAAGATAAAATGAAAATTGTCTTTTATTTAAACATCAAAACTAAAAGGAAAATCATCATCTAGGAAGTTGGCTCATCAGCCCTCAGGATCAACATCTTCCAAGTGGTAATCTTGAAGCACTGCAGGGTAGAGCACCGGATCATAATAGCTATTAATCAATAGCTCTGCCTCATCAATGGAACCTATTGGGGGTGGGGGATCCAGTCAGGAAAGGAGCAAAGTATAATTATTAAAATTTAACAATTCAACTAATAATTAGAAATTTGCAATTTAAACAGTTTAAATACTTGAACAATATTTTCCAGCAATTTTCCACAATTGAAAACAATGTGATTTGAGTATGTAATGCTTATGACCGACTTGGGTTGTACAATTGTATCCTAGTGATACGATACGGCTTATCCCCGTGTGTAAGAGGGGTAAGCTCGCACAATCAATATGCAATATGAGGGGTATTGTTCATAATACACTACATTACTCCCCCAATCCCCCAATCAATTACAATCAATACTTTAGAAGAGAGTTCGTGTAGCAATGTGGTTTAATCTTACAATATTACAATTGTTAACTAAATTGAAAAATAAACACAACCGTACTTGCCTTTGTTTATGACTGGGTTTGAAGAGTCGATTCCGGAAAGAAAATCAGACTCGTCCTCGAAATCCTACATTGAGAATCCCGACTTAACATAAATGAGGAAACCTATCTAGGTGTGCTAGTTACAATCTCTAAAATTTGATCCTAGTCAAGTTTTAGGTCATTTACAAAATCTACCAGAACACGTTTATCGATGTGAGTTATTAATTTACGAAGGAAAAGTCAATTTAATATTTATTGGAAAAATTCGTATTTTTTGATTATTTGACAAAACTTTGTACTTTGTAATATATATAAAAATTAGGTTTTTAATGAGAAAAAACGTGATTTTGTTAAATTACAAACTTGTAATTTTTCTAGTTATTTATTGTGAGAAGAATGATATTAATAAATATTATTTAACATCTTACGCGTTTACGTCAAATCAACAACCAGAAAAGAAATAAAAACTACACTATATTATTACAGGCCACAGTAAATAAAGATAAAAAGCTGGGCTTATGTCCTTACAATTATTTACATAAATGAATTAAAATAAGAATGGTAAACTGAACGCCGGAAAGCGGTCCATTCAGCAGGCCGAGGCCCTGCACCAAAATACTCTGGGCCAGTAACACGTTCTAAGAAAATATAATTAATCTTAAATATATAATAAAGGAAGGGTCTCAGATTTGGTCCAAAGGTCATTTTTGCAAATAGCTAATGCCTCAACGTCCAGAATAATGCCGGTTTCGTTTGCATTTCGCTAAGGGCCCATTGATCGATACGGTCGTCGCTTGGAAAAGTAATCGGAATTCAAATCAACAAAAAGCCAGTTTAGAATTTAGAAATTTTATAGAAAACCCTTTTAAAATATTTTTCTGAAAATTTGAGCAGCATTCCCTCTGTATTTGGGACAACCCAATACTGGGAATTTGTGCCAACAACACACAAATAATATCCCAACCGAGGAAATAACCCATGAATTCATTTTCACCAATAATATTAAAACCCGAAAATAATATCGAACCTAAAAAATATACATCCACAACACATTTCCAGTACTCGGAAAACCGAAGTTACTCAGAAACCCAAAAATATCACAGAAGCAAACCAACAGAATTTCTCAAAGCCAATCTACAGAATATTTCCGAAACATAACTCGGAATTTCCGAGAAGCCACAGGAAACGAAACCACAGAAACATAATAGTTCGAAAATTCTGAAACTAACAGAAGATCAAAAACCAACAGAACTTAATTTCTCTAAAATGAAACCAACCACAGCACACACTTACAACCAAAGAGGACTTCAAAAATTTCCGAAATCAAATTCGTCTAAACCGAATCCCGCAACGGGATCGAGGAACCAAAATCATCATCGACTCGGGAGGGACAAAACAGCAGGATCGAACGGTGAGCGGTTCACGGGGCCACACGAGGACTTGCCAAAAACATGGACTCGTCGGGCAGCAGCCGTACGCGGCCGGGAAGCGGCGCGCAGGGGCGGTCGGCCACGCGGGGTCGACCGGGAACGACGACGGTGGCGCCGAGGAAACGTCGAGAGGGGCACTGGAAAGGGGTCGGCCGGGACTGGCCTGGGAGCGGGGCGGCGCCGGAGGGCCGGTCGGTTAGGGCGAAAGGAGCTCGGGTCGCCAAAAAATTGGATTAGGGCACATAATTTGGAAAAGATGGTGGTGGAGATGGAAATTGTGGAGGGGTTTAAATGGTAGAGGGAAACAGAGGTTACCGGAAGAGGAAGGGGCGGCCGTTCGGGGAGGCCGGCGGTCACCGGAGTGATGGCGGCGGCGATTTGGAAGAGCTCGGGTCGGAGAAAAATCGAAAGCTCTTCGTTTCTCAAATAGAAAGTTAACAGAGAAATGGAATGAGAAAGGAATTAAATGGGTTTAGTAAAGGCTTTAATGGGTTTGGGCTAAAGAGTTATTTAATGCGTTTGTAAGGGTATTGCTGTTGGGCTATTGGATTTATGGGCTTAAGGCAAAAGGTTAATGGACCTTAAAAAAATGGATTGGGTTTAAAGATTTAAATATCATTTTCTTTAGGAAAAATTGTAACTAAAATTTTGTAACTCTAAAAATTAATCTAGAATATATTCGGGCTCAGAATTGGGTTCGGGACTGGCCAGGCAATCAAAAGTCCAAGTTTATTTATTTTGAAAATAATTTTCTATTTAACTAATAATAAAAATAATTTGAAAAATTAAATTAGCAAACACATATTTAATAAATAAAAAAATCGAAAATTTACGAGTTTTACAATGGACGCGGACAAGGCGTAATTGTCGAAAGCTTGGCGGAAGGGCATCGCCGGTCTGGTCGAGGTGAGTGGTGGGTGTGTTTATGATTTCGTTGGCTGGTAAATTTTGGTTTTGGTAGTTCGGTGGCAGATTTTGGTGGTGGTGGGTTATGGTGGTGTAGGCAGCGATAAGATGGCAGGGGAGGAGGTTGCGGTTGCCAGAGCGGAGTCGGGACAGGGGCTGTAGTAGAGGGGATGACGTCATTGGTGGCGGTGTGGTGACCCAGGGGTGGCCGGGAATAGGGCAGGGAGTTGTGGTTGGTGCGAGGGAAAGGGGGTTGTACTGGTGTTTGGAAAGCTGCCGAGGAAGAGGTGGCGTTCGCGAGGTGGCGATGGAGATGGTTCTTGCTGGGACGGTGGCAGGAAGAGGTCGGACTGGTCTGGGATCGGACGGAGGAGTCGGGTGTGGTGTTGACGACGGTGGTGATGGTAATGGTGGCGGGGTGGTTTTTGTGGACGGGCCGGAACGGTCGGCAGGACGTGGTGGTGAACGAGAGATGGAGACGGTGGCTGCGGCGGTGGCGGGGTCTGGTCATTAGAATAGGATTAACATTTAGGTGGTCGTCGTGTCCGGGGTGTCGGACACGGCAGGGGGATACTGGATTTGTGTCCTTGATGGTTGGACGAGGATTGATATTTGTATATGTAAAAATAAATAACCTATTGGAAAGACACCCGAGATCGGACCCGAGGCCGTCACGGCTGACACGAGGATGGATGGAACACCGACACGAGGCACGCCTATTTATGGTGGAGAAATCTGTGGAATAATTTGTGGTGAAAAACAATATGGAGGCTCCCCTATATATAGGGTTGAGTGAATCCTAATTGGATAGGAGTAATCAATTTAAATCCCCAATAGATAATACGCTATTTAATTTAAATCAAGTTTAAGTTAATTCAATCAACAACAATATAAATCCAATTCCAATTTAAATCTAGATAATCTAAACTCAAATTAAATTCTATCCTTAAATTTAAACTATTTAAATCCAATCCATAAAATCCAATCAAAAATTTAAGTTGCCACAAAATTTCAAAATATATTTTCTAAAAATACATATAATAATAATTTTAAAAATTACATTATTATTTAAAATAAACTAATAAAATATTTATGAAGTATATGTATGCACAAAGACTTTTTATTTATTATTAATAACTGTTTTAAACGAAAGACTTTTTATAAATAAAATAAATAAAATAATAACTTGGAAACTTTGGTACAATAGTTAAAATAACTATTATGTATATTATTTTGAAACTATAAAATAGAAAAATATTTTCTAGAAATATGTACGCTAGCACATATTCGCACTCGTCGAGCAATTACGAAAAACAAAATTTCGTGCACGACGTACAATGCAACTATGCGACGTATAAATACAAAATAATAATTAGTACCAAATTTATAAATAAAAAAAATATAGTAGAAATTTAGGGGTTTTACATCCTACCCAACTTAAAGAATTTTGTCCTCGAAATTAAGAATTAGTAGGGGTAAAAAAACACAAGGGGGTTATCGGTGGGAAACAATCAATTATAAGGCTCAACATAATCATGTCGTAAGAAGTTGCGATCTAGATCATAGAAAAATAATATGGGTTTGGTCGTAGGTAGTGAATGAGGGTCATGAGTTTTAAGCAACAATTAAAAAGTTAAGGGTTAAAGTTAGTCATGATAACATGCAAGGAGTAATATAGTATCATGAGGATAAATGGGAGACCTAAAAGATATGTTTTGAGAGTAGGTTGAGGGCACGATTTAAGAGAGCAAATTAGGCTTACTCCTGAAATAAGTGAATTGAGGGTCATGGTAGAAAATATAGGGCCAAGAAGGAGAACGAGGAGTTTAGGATGAAGACATAGCAACATTTGAGTGGTGATGGTCATAATTGATAGGAAAGCTAGAGGAAGTTCTAGCACACGCCTTTGTCCTTCTAAAATGGTTGAAGGCGAAAGCAATAAGGAGTGCAAGGACGATATTATCGATTACGAATACGTGGTTTAAAGGCGGCCGTATAGATTTCAAAAGAATCGTCAAGGCAGTCGTGGATGGAATTCTAAGGGGAAAGTTCAACTACATCCCATCCACGTAGATTGATATATGAAAAAGACGAACCAAAGTGCACTCGGTTGATCAGACCATCATGCACTGATTCTGATTAGACAATATGTTAGTGAGCGGCCGCTCAATTGCATATGCCTTGATCAAGCTCGATAAAGAATTAGCTTGCAAATACTAGGCTATATTAGCATCATTAGTCTAGATAGTAGTACATAGGCACGATAGTAGATGAAATAAGAATAAATATGAAAAGTCTAAGAGTCATGAGAATCTAAGTCTAGTTTATTCCTATACTATCATTCTACGGGTTTATTGACCAAGGCTTGGTTGACCAAATGGGTTAAATTCTTCTAGTCTCTATAGTCTAGATAATACTATTTGTATTCTTTTTAGCGGTTAAGGGTGTGTCAGGTCGTGGGGTATTCTACCCAACTTAAAAGAATTAAGCTAAGGATGTTTGGGACATCTAACTAGTAGGGTCAATCTCTAGCATGTACGAAGGGAGGATAAGGGTAATGATAGAAGGAATCAAGCAAGATGCTACCGATGAGTCGAACGGTAGTTCGAATATGGAATCAAGGGGAGAGGTCAGTATGTGGATGAGATCCTAGACTCCTAATCCTATACGCAGGCTTGCTTGGTACGGTAAAGTAACCAAACAATTTATCTTGACCTGCATGGGCCACCACAAAAACATGTAACGCTCCAGTCCCAAAATACGTAGGACTAGGAACGTAGACATGCCAGCTGTATACATACAAAATACACTCCAATATATGGAAACCTCGTATGAATACATAAGCTGTAAAATGCAGTAGAACCTTAACAAACTAATCTCATCCACAAAATTTAAAGAATAAAAGATGTCATATAATCAACTATAGATTGTCTTTGGTACATGTAGTTGGGCGGAGACAAATCCACTACCAACTATGAAAAAAAAAACATAACAAAAGAAAGAGTTTGGCGAGCGAAGCGAAGACGATCAAAATGCAATCATCCTCGAAGAAATAGAGATGATCATGGCCACGGCTAGAACACCTGCGAAAGACAAGAGCACACACCTGACGAGATAACCAGGTCCTCAGAGGGACATAACAAGACACATAATATCATGCCATAAACTGAATATAGTTAGCTCAACAGAAAATTGCATATGTCTAAACAGATAAAATGTCCTTAACCATTCTATGTGTAAATGCATTTTGAAGATAACGTTCCACACAAGGGCTTCCGAGACAAGAAATACGGCGCGTTAGCATTTCAACCAAGGCACTAGTGGCATCTAGAGAAAAGCAAATACACGGCCCATTAGGACTCGGGTGAGAGCTAAGGGGCATCTAGAGGAAAATAAATGCACGACCACTAGCTCTTGGGTGAGTCACTAACGGCAGCTAGAGAAAAGTAAATGCACGGCACATTTGTATTTCAACCGAGGCACTAGTGGCATCTAGAGGAAAGTAAATAAATGCACGACGCACTAGCTCTCGGCTGAGTCACAAATGGCAGCTAGAGAAAAGTAAATGTGTGAAAGCCCCTGCGCCTAATAACTGTCTTCATCCTTCCCATGCACTACTCGTGCTGAATCCACACCACGATATTTCTAATAACCGCTAAGTCTTCTAGACAACTATATTAGCAGTTATATCCTAACGCTCGTCCTGTACGCATCGATGTACGATCGGTACGCAAGTCTAATTCTATATGAGACACGTGACATCGTGGCACACAGGTGTCGGGCCAATAAATGCGGCACAAACAAAGGTGGTCCCTTAACTCTAAGCCAAATGCATAAAGAAAACTAAAGTATAGTAATTTGCAACTACATATGGTTTTGAAAGAACAACTTATAAGAAGTAAAACATGCATGATATTGAGCAAGATATTAAACAGTAAGGGCAAGGTGTCTTGCCTGGTGTGATGCCCAGTGTGGTGCGATGATCAAGGTGACACAACATATGACTTCGGTGATACAACTACGCCAGACGATATCTGAAGATAGCACAGCCTGTTCCATCGGTTCCAGAGTAGTCTAATTAGCTATAGGAGAAATAAGGGTAGGACAGAATTTATAAGGGAATAAAAATATGATTGGTCACGGGCAGAGGAAAAGTCGAAATAGTTTGGATATATACGAATTTAAGAAAAATTATTTTATAAGGCTTGAAATTATATTTTATTAACCCAAATATTTTGTAGGTAGTAAAAATCATTTTAAGTCGAAACTATAGTTTACCTAGTAAAATATTTTGTATAAATAATTAAAAATATATTTTATTAGCTGAAATAGTTTTTGGATAGATACTTGAAGAAAAAAAAATATATATGAAAAATCATTTTCTTAAGCTAAAATACTTCACGGTTCTTAAAAATAGGATACTTAGATAAAAGACTACCATTTTATTATTGAATATATGCAGAAATCCTCGAAAAATCCCTTTATTGTAGTTTTTGTCAAATGTATATAAAAGTTTTCTTCAAAATAACTATTTTTTTTGGTCAAAGCTATATTCAAAAATGCCATAAAATAATAATTTTTTTAATGAAACTAATTATCGTATATATTTTATTTAGTAAAACAATATATATATAAATAATTCTAATAATATTAATATTAATAGTGAAATAGTAATTTAGTTAATAGCAATAATAACAACAGTATCATTATATCACTTATCTTAGTAATACTTACAAAATAACATACAAATCATAAAAATATTAATGATAATGGAAAATATACTCATGATAATAATGAGGTAATTATATTTAAACGAAAGAAATAATATAATTAATAGAGATGATGATAAAAATAGTAAACTAGTAAAATAGAATAACTATGTGTGTTGTTGCTTGGCCTTTCTCTTTCCAGAGAAGCCACAACAACAACTTTATCAATGTCCTCTTTTTAAGGTGAAGAGAACGGAGAGGAAAGTGAAGCGAGAGGGGGAGGAAAGAGGAGAGAGAGGCTGCGGGAGAGGACCGATGGGCTCGGCGCACGGAGGAGGTTCGCCGACACGGCGGCCTGCGGAGGAGGAGCTAGGGCGGAAGGGATCGTGAGGCCATGAGGAGTCGGGTGGCGGTGGAGCTGCAGAAGAGCGGCGCATGTACGACGGGAAGGAAAGGGGCACGGAAGAGGAGCACAGGCGCGGGGGCTCGTCGGGCCGAGGCGCCACACCGCGCTAATGGCGACGGCGGCAGCTTGACTCGTGGGACTGGCGGATCACCCGCGTGGCGGCGGATCTGGCCACAGAACGACCCACGCGAGAGACGGCACCTGTCTGGGTGGTGCAGAAGCTGGTTGCGGCAGAGCGGCACGCCAGGGAGGAGGCGGATGCGGCCGTTCGTCGGCGAGGCGGCGCTTGCCTGAGATGGGCAGGTTGGTTGCGGTGGCAGAACGCGGCAGTCGACAGAGGCGGTCAAACTGCGATGGGGCAAGGAACGGAGGGGAAGTCGGACGACGCATGCGCGGAGTCTTCACCGTGTTCGATGGTCGGGGTTGCTCAAG
Organism: Iris pallida; assembly: GCA_029216955.1. Lineage (NCBI taxonomy): Eukaryota > Viridiplantae > Streptophyta > Magnoliopsida > Asparagales > Iridaceae > Iris > Iris pallida. The sequence goes on along the minus strand of JANAVB010000650.1, from coordinate 7,591 downwards.
GTGGACGCGGGCAAGGCACAATTGTCGGGAGCTTGGCGGAAGGGCATCGCCGGTCTGGTCGAGGTGAGTGGTGGGTGTGTTTATGATTTCGTTGGCTGGTAAATTTTGATTTTGGTAGTTCGGTGGCAGATTTTGGTGGTGGTGGGTTATGGTGGTGTAGGCGGCGATAAGATGGCAGGGGAGGAGGTTGCGATTACCGGAGCGGAGTCGGGACAAGGGCTGTAGTGGAGGCGATGACGTCGGTGGTGGCGGTGTGGTGACCCAGGGGTGGCCGGGAATAGGGCAGGGAGTTGTGGTCGGTGCGAGGGAAAGGGGGTTGTACTGGTGTTTGGAAAGCCGCAGAGGAAGAGGTGGCATTCGCGAGGGGGCGATGGGGGTGGTTCTTGCTGGGATGGTGGCAGGAAGAGGTCGGACTGGTCTAGGATCGGACGGAGGAGTCGGGTGTGGTGTTGACGACAGTGGTAATGGTAATGGTGGTGGGGTAGTTTTTGTGGACGGGCCGGAACGGTCGGCAGGACGTGGTGGTGAACGAGAGATGGAGATGGTGGCTGTGGCGGAGGCGGGGTCTGGTCATTAGAATAGGATTAGCGTTTAGGTGGTCGTCGTGTCCGGGGTGTCGAACATGGCAGGGGGATACTGGATTTATGTCCAGGATGGTTGGACGAGGATTGATATTTGTATATGTAAAAAGAAAGAACCTATTGGAAAGACATACGGGGTCGGACCCGAGGCCGTCACGGCTGACACGAGGATGGATGGAACACCGAAACGAGGCACGCCTATTTGTGGTAGAGAAATCTGTGGAATAATATATGGTAAAAAACAATATGGAGGCTCCCCTATATATAAGGTTGAGTGAATCCTAATTGGATAGGAGTAATCAATTTAAATCTCCAATAGATAATACACTATTTAATTTAAATCAAATTTAAATTAATTCAATCAACAACAATCAAAATCCAATTCTAATTTAAATCTAGATAATCTAAACTCAAATTAAATTCTATCCTTAAATTTAAACTATTTAAATCTAATCCATAAAATCCAATCAAAAATTTAAGTTGCCACAAAATTTCAAAATATATTTTCTAAAAATACATATAATAATAATTTTAAAAATTACATTATTATTTAAAATAAACTAATAAAATATTTATGAAGTATATGTATGCACGAAGACTTTTTATTTATTATTAATAACTGTTTTAAACGAAAGACTTTTTATAAATAAAATAAATAAAATAATAACTTGGAAACTTTGGTACGATAGTTAAAATAACTAATATATATATTATTTTGAAACTATAAAATAGAAAAATATTTTTTTGGAAATATGTACGCTCGCACATATTTGCACTCGTCGAGCAATTACGAAAAACGAAATTTCGCGCGCGACGTACAATACAACTATACGACGTATAAATACAAAATAATAATTAGTACCAAATTTATAAATAAAAAAATATAGTAGAAATTTAGGGGTTTTACAATGTAGTAGGCGTAGACCCGGTGTCCTTGATCCAGGAGGGCTTAGCTCCAGCTGAGGAGATTTTTAGTAGTGACTCAGTTAGACTAGGTTTTGTACTGTATTTGTCTCCAGTTTTATTACTCGTTACATGTTTATTATTTCAGACTTGTATTGAGATAGATGACCCTTAGACTTTGGACTTGTATTATGTTATGTTAGACATCTGGATATTTTTTATTATATCATTATCTTTATCATGCCATTTATCTTCCATATAGACTTGTGGTTGAGTATAAATATATATCAATATTTTTCCTCCGATTGGAGATGAGATATCTTGACAGGTTGTGATATATACTGTTAGTTAGTTTAGTAGAACTTGATAGTGTTCTACTGCCGATTCTACGACGTAGGCTCGGCGTCGCCTCGCATTCGTGCCCCTACATCGGGTGCGGGTCATGACACATTTTGTGTTAGCCCATGCAGGTCAGGCTTCGTAATTAATGCGTTGTCGTGGTAGTGCAATGACTTATTTGTACTACTGCAAGCTTGCGATAGGATATAGAAAATAGGAAATAGGATATTAGGGTGAGAGGATACTCAACCACAATTGATTTTTTGAGAGATTCCTGGGACGACCCCTAAGAATCTTACTATAAACTCTTTCACTGAGTCTGTTTCCACTTGTCTTCGTCTAGTTTTCCTCGTTTATTGTTGAATTTCATTTTTAGTGATTGTTGTTGAATTTCATCCTTGGAGTTCGTTGTTGACTTTAATTTTATATCAGATGAATTTTATGGACTAAGTTAAGGTATTTTCTGATAACATATTTGATGAGGATAGTGCGAAAGGTAAATGTCTACCTTGGTTATAGAGTCTAGAGTTTATCACAGCCATACTAGCTGGCGTGGCAAAGATATTAAGCCTGACTCTGGATATACTTATATTAGTTATGGAATTTAGAATTTCTCGTAGCCATACCGGTTGGCATGGTAAGAATTTTAGATAACATGATTATAGAAATATATGCCTCAGTCATGGATTCTATTATTTATAGCAGCTATGCTTACTGGCGTGGCAAGGATTCTGGGTAACATGATTACGGATAGACAAATATGATTATCAGATTGTATCTTAAATTAGTTCTTAACATATCATCTTTGTCATTCCACTTCTATTATAGAATTTATTTCTATCACCTTATTAGCTCAGGATATAGATGTCCATAGTTTCTCTAGTCTAGTTCCTCATAGGGTTTTTGTTCTATCACTTCTGAAGTTCCTTGGACAGTGTAGTAGCTTGGTAGCTTGCAGATAGGTTTCTGTCTTTGAGTACCAGTGTTGGTTGGTATAGGGGTATAAGTTTCAAAGATAGATCAACCAGGGCTGGGATTATAGGAGTATCAAGAAGATTATATGTGAAATTACTTGGTAGAATTTTTTGGTTAATAACAAGAAGGATATTGAGAATTCAAGTTAAGCGATGTTAGAATCATAGCAAGTACCAGAATTTATGTAGTGATGGATGAGGTAAATTGATAAATGATTATAAGGATTGACCCATGCGGTAATGTGATTGCATAAGCGCGACAAAAGATTCAATTAAGAGGGTATACTAAATTGAGGCAAGAAAAAAATTTGGATGGAAAGTTTAAATCTTGTAGTAGGGATACCATCTAGTATCAGGGATTGAGTGAGTTAGTATTCCAGGATATTTAGCACATACGACATGCATAGTTGTGTGTTGGTATCTGCCACCAGGAGTGCCTAGAGCATGCCAGTATTCGGGTGTATCAACTTTGAGATAAATAGCTTATGCTAGATATAGCATGTCAAAATAAGGTCAGTGAGTGTTGCTATAGATAATAGTATCAGATGGGAGTATCATGACAAAGTTTGGGTGAGGCATGCAAGAGAATATCAGGAAGGAAGAATATGAGTATAAGTGTTCAGGGCAGAGAGAAGAGAAGTAACATATATAGGATTTAGTTTCAGTGAGTATAGAGGCTTTGGCCAGTGTAATAGAGTACAAGGATGGTTATAAACCGGAGGATTGTATGTTGTATGATTTTAGGTACGACCTTCTTGGATCATGATTATTTGGTTTGACCATAGCAGGACATTGATGATTAGGTTATGACTGACTAAGATAGATGAGAGAGGTGCTAAATTTAGAGGACAAATTTTTTCTAGGGGTTAGGATTGTCACTACCACTTTTCCAAATAGGGGTAATTTTGTCATTTCATATTTATGTTATATTGTGAAAATTTATTTATTAATATTGTGTTAGTTATTACGGTTAGTGGCTGGCCTAATTGTTAGACTTGTGTTAGTGAACCGGTTAGCCAAGACACTTGACTAGAGCCCAATAATTAGCATGAGATGACTCATTAACCAACTCATTTGATTAGGCCAATTAGACTCATTAGTTATGACCAATTAATTAGAATAGAGATTAGACTATTTACCGAAATAGATCCAAACCTTTCCATACAATTAATTAGCCACGTGACAACATTTAGAGGGCTAGATGGACATTTTAAATTGGCTAAATCTAGCTTTTCATGGCCGGCCAAGAAGGGGGGTTCCTATTCATTCCATTCCATTTCCATGGTCGCATTCCTTCCCAATTTTGTGTTCTTCCCCATTTGGAACCATTCCTCCACTAATTTCTTTCAAATATCACTCATTCTCTCATCCTTTACTCTCATTCTCTACACTAAAATGAGCCTAGAAGCTTGGAGACTAGGAGCACAAGGATATGAGTCCATTTGCTAGGAGCTACGTGTCCGGATCGTGTCTATTTGACTAGGAATCAAACTCCAAATAGGTAGACATCTTATTTTCCTCTCTATTTAGATCCTATGTGCCTTATTGAACCCTTAGGAATTCACTTATGGACTAGGACTACCCATAGGAAGAGTTTTGAGACTCTAATGAATCTCTATTTGAAAGCTATATTGATTTTTGTGCTATTTTTAGGGGAACCAAGAGTGGTGCACCAAGCGTTTGTCATTAGGTTTGTTAGATCTATTTAGTATAGATTTGGTTGTGTGTGTCTAGATTTGTGTCCACAAATGGATGCGTATAAGTCGTGTCAGGTTACTGTAACGCTCCAGTCCCAAAATACTTAGGATCAAGTACGTAGGTATGCCAGCTGCACATATACGAAGAATACTCCAATATATGGAATCCTCGTAAACGTACATAAGCTGTAAATAATAATAATCATATGCCAGAATATAAATAAACTACATCTCATCCACAGCTCAACATAGAAGAAATAAGAATCGAGAATAAATTAGTGCATCAAAGAAATAGCCGGGTGGACATACCCACTCCAAACAGCTATGAAAAAGAGTCTCAAATGATCGGAGTCCAACCTCCGCAAAATAGAAAAGAAAGAAATATAAAGATGTCCACTAAAAGTCTCAATGTATAAGGAAAACTAGATGTCAGCGGGAGATGCCTCATCATCGATGTAGGAAGGATCCAATGCTGAACCGTACTCCTGTAGTAACTAGTCTAACCCTGGAGAGATAACCAGGTCCTCAGAGGGATGTAACAAGATACAAGAAAACAACATGCCATATAAACTGTGATATATAATAGAAAATAAAGTGATGCATGAAATATGGTGCCTAACAGTTCTACAGTGATAGTGTAGTTAAGAACAAACCTTCAATGCATGGGCACTCTGGCTATAATGGGATCGGTATGGTCCCTCATGGGCTACCAGGGACCATAAAGCATGACATCCATCAAATGTCAGAGGCCAGCAGGATCAGGAACAAGGGTTGCAGGATCGTATCTCCAGTGGAGCTTCCGGCAATAAAATGAGAGTGCATACGTGGCCCATACGTTAAGAAAACTGTTCGCTCCATCCAATGCCTAGTCGGGTCACATCCATGACTCATATGAACCTCTAGTAACTGCCAAGTCCACTAGCATGCAATTCTATTGGCAGGTACTCCTAACCGTCGCATGCCTCATACGTATCGGTGGCCAGCCGACTACGCGAGTACGCATCCTACATGTGACTCACAACTCATGATGATCATGTTTCAACGCCGTATGAGATATACCAATACCTCATCATCAAAAGGGTGGTCACTAAGCTAAGTCAATGCAAGAAAATAATATAATAGCAAGTAAAACGATCGATTCAGTCGCTTGCACCCAAGTGTGACTTGGACGCACAATAATATAATCCATGTAGTATATAAATAAAACTGAATATAAATAACTAAAAAATAAAATAGAGTAATCACAGAGTATGGTGGCTAGGTATCTTGCCTGGTGGTGCGGGAATGACAAAACCAACAGTCAAGTACGTCAGCAATGAAACCCAAAATTCATGAACGTCTCCGGATGCTGAAACAAAAATCAAGAACGTTCTCGGTGTAAAAGATATGTCTAAGAAACGCTTGTCCAAAATTCTAATTCTAGACACAAGAACAAAATTATAATTTCGGGTCAAAACGATATCTGCCGTTGGACCCATTTTTGTACCAAAATGTGTGCCAGTATCTATGGTCTCTAAAGTCGTCAAACTACATATCTACGGGACCGGTTTGAAGAGACGAACCCAACCTTATGTCCAAAGTTGGATTCTGGCGGGCCGTGCATAATTTCGACCATTGGATCGGGTCGCGGGCCCGCCAAATATGCGTTCCGGTCGACCTTCTCAGAATCGGACCAAACTTGGCACACAAGACCAAAATTCTGATATGGTCCTGTTGGCGCAAGTTTCGTCTCGAACCGACGAATGTACACGAAATTATGGCCTAGTTTGCAAAGGTCGATATAGAGATATCTTAACGGATACGTACTGATTTCGTCGCGCACCCACAACGAAATCGAGTTTCGTCAGTTCCCATACGTCGACAACATCCACATCGCCCAGTTTGTTGGGATGCACGCCGTATCAGAAAAAGTTTCTAAGTTTTTACTTTTAAAAATCTGAATTTTTTACAACTTCGGAAACAAAAATCTTTCTGTACAGTAAATAATAATTTAATCTACAAGAAAGGTTTTGCTGTGCTACAAGTAATCTAAATTATTGTTCAAATAGTTTTAGGAAAAATCTACTAGGTTAATGAGAAACATCCTCTAAACAGAGGTACCCGAATCTGTTTTAAACACTCCTAAAGGCAGTATTTTGGGGAAGTTCGAGTCGAGTTTTTGACTCGATGGATCAGAGCGAACATTCTTCTTCCTTAGTTAGCCTTTGTTTGCACTCTTTCTTCATGAGGTGCTTCGCCCCAGGAAACTAATTATTGGGTGCTGTAGGGGGTCATATAGGATTCACAGAGCAGTTTGCCGAATAAAAACTGATCATGTATGGAGGAAGTACGGAGACGAGGAAGGGGTTACCTGGGCGGTCAGTCGACTGGAGCAGCACGACCTGGGCGGTCGGCCTAGCGGCGTTGGCGATGGTCGGAAGTGGCGCACAGGTGGTCGAGGAGGCTCGCCTAGGATAAGGGAGCTTCGTCGAAGGCTTTGGGTCGGTCTCATAGAGATCTCAGAAGAAATTTCTTAGGGTTTCCAGGTTTCTATCCGATGGTGCGAATATATATACTCGAATTTAATCCGATTTAAATTCAAAATTCCTAGTTAGTTTATTGAGTGTCCAGTTGCATAGAGAATCCAATAAGGATCAATCTAAAAAATTGAAAAGATTTGGTTGAATAATTTGGAGAATTGAAATTTGAATCTCAAGCTAACTGTGGCTTCTCCGCGCGGTTGCTTGGCCGAATAAGGTTACTGTTCACATGAACAGTAACCAATGGTTTTTTTTTCTTTGCATATATATATATATATATATATATATATATATATATATATATATATATATATATATATATATAATACACTTGCGTGTATTAACACAAGCTTCCGGTTTGCATAATATTACATAATATTACACACACACACACAATACTTGTGTTAATACACACAAGTGTATTTTATATATATATATAATATTATATATATTATATATATATATCTATATATATATATATATATATATATATATAGATTGTATTATATATATAATATATATATATATATATATATATATATATATATATAATATATATATCTATATATATTTATCTA
>JANAVB010000649.1:0-27614 GCA_029216955.1 Iris pallida | reverse complement strand
AAATAAAAATCAAAACCAAAATTTATAAAATAAATAAAAATCATAGTTAAAATTAGGGGGTTTACATCCTACTCAACTTACAAGAATTTCGTCCTCAAAATTAAGAATGATTAGGGGGTTGAGAAGGTACAAGGGTATATCGATGCGATCAAATCATTGGGCGTGGCAAGAAAACGATGTTTAACACAAACATGTATGTGGAAAGTCGTGATTTCGATATCTACGAAAATAGATCATGGATATAGTTTAGGTAGTAAATGATGGTCGCTAGTTAACACAAGAAGAGAAAAGGTTGGGGGTTAAAAAGTGGCAGTAAAATAATTAGAGACTTTGGAGAAGATTGATGCTAGACGTCTTGGTTGAGGGTACGAATAAGAGGACGATTGTTATCTTTCAAGGGATTAGAAGGTCACGATAGTAGGTCAAGGAAAGGATGAGTTGTTAGGATGAGGATATAGTCACATTTTGTAATGGTTATAAGTGATAGGACAACTAGAGGGAAATTCAAGTACAAGCACCTTCGTCCTTCTAAAATAGGTGAAGGACGAAAGCAATATAGAGTTCGAAGAAGATGTTATCGAATACGAATACATGGTTCAAAGGCGACCCAATAATTCAAAAAGAATTGCCAAGGCCGTAGCGGATGAGATCCTAAAGAATAAGCTTAACTAGGTCTCCATTCACGTAGAACGATATATAAAAAATGAACCAAAGTGCACTAGGTTGATCAAACCATTATGCACCGGTTCTGATTAGACAGTATGTTAGTGAGCGTGCGCTCAATAGCATAAGTCATGAACAAGCTCGATAAATGGATAAGCTTGCAAAACTAGATTATAGTAGCAACATTAGTCAAGATGGTAAAAACATAGACACAAGAGATTAAGATTGAAAGGAAGTAGAATTAGTTCAAAACTCCTTAAGAATCTAAGTCATGTCTTGTGTTGGTGCCTATACAGTCGTTCTACTGTCTACTTGTCTAAGGCTTGGTTAAGGTCATAAGGAAGGTTAGCTCATAAGGCATTCTACCCAACTTACAAGAGTTAAACTAATAGTATTTTAGGACAAATAAAACATGTCTATCTAGTAGGGGTTACCTTCCTAACCTCTAGCAAGCACAAAGGGAAGATAAGAATAATGATGAAAGGAATCAAGCAAGTTGCAAATCGATGAGTCAAGCGGTAGTTCGAAAATATAATCGAAGAAAGAGGTCAAGTATGTGGATGAGATCTTAAACTCTAATCCTATACGCAGGTTTGCTTGGTACAGTAAAGTAATCAAAAAATTTATCGTAGACCTGTATGGGCCACCACAAAAACATGTAACGCCATAGTCCCAAAATACTTAGGACGAGGTAAGTAGACATGCCAGTTGCATACATATGAAGTATACTCCAATATATGGAAAACACGTATGCATACATAAGCTGTAAAATGCAGTGAACCAAGAGTAATCTAATCTTATCCACAAAATAAAAGAATAAAAGATATGTCATAAATCAACTTCGAATAATTATTGTACATGATCTTGGGCGAAGACAGATCCACTACCAACCATTTAAATGAAAAGAAAATATACAAGGAATGGATAGATAAAAGGGCCATGAATGATGCAAGAGCAATCCTCTTCGACAGAAAGGGAATACCGTGATCTTGGCTAGGGCACATGCGAAACATCATGAAGAGCACACATGTCAACCCCCTTGACCAAATTTTTCCATTTATTAAATTTTCCATTTCCTTACATATAATTTTCTTATTATGGTTATATTTTTGTTCTACTTAAAAAATGTTATAGAGGGTTCAATAGGAAAAGTAGGGAGTTCTTTGCAAATACTATTTTTCTCAAGGGCCCTTGTGCAGAAGGGCACAAATTTAAACTATTTAAACGGTCGACCCTAAACTACTTCTCTGTTTTAAATCTTCAAAAGATAGGTTGAAATCTGATTTTAAACCAAAAATCCTCTATCACTTCCTTCTCGGATTCATAGATGTATTTATAGGAGAGTTTTTTTAGTGGCCCATGCAGGTCCACGTTAATTACTTCGGTTACGTCACTGTACTGTCGTGAGCCTGCAAATAGGATTAGACACTTAGAATCTCATCCACATGTCTTGACTCCTTGTTAATCCTTGATTTCATTGAATCCTTGACTTGCATCATGCTTGAAATTTCTTCAATGGCTAAAGTGTTTTCTGTTGTTATAGTTAAGATAGACTCTCAAGACAGGAACAATGCTGCACTGAACACCCCACCGGCTACAGGAGGCTTTTTCACGTACATGACACCACCAACACAAGAAGGCTAGCTCACTCATTCGGACAATCAGCCACTGCTCTCGAGATTCCGTAGAGGCGATATTCCACCACCTCTACAGTTTCCTCCGCAGACTCCACCACCAGCACCCGGTCTGCCATCAGCATCTGTTCCACCACCAGCACCAACCCCGCATCAAACACGTGTTCCACATTCAGTACCAGCCATGCACCCCACACTGAAGAACAAATAGGCAACTCTAGAGGGGGGTAAATAGAGTTTATGACAATAATGTCCAATTAAAAATTAAACTCTTTCACCAATAGTAAATAATCAGAGTAAATGCGGAAAATAGTAAAGAGCAAGAAAGCATACGCAAACACAGCCGATTTTAACCTGGTTTCCCTCGTGGAGGACTAGTCCAGGCCTGAGAACTCTAGCTCAGGATTAAATCCACTATTTGTGAAATAGTAGTTATACCCCATGCTTTTTCTTCCGAAGAGCACGTCAACTTCTTACAGAGATCGCAGTGGCGATGCTTGGAATTTTCCAAGCGACTTCTTAAACTCTTGCACAAACTCCTAACTGAAAAGTACTGAGCACTTTGAGGCTTAGGGAGCTTGTGGCTAGTAGATGAGAAGGGTATGGCTTATATAAGGCTTTAGAGAGAAGAGAAGAGAAGATTGGATGAATAAAAATGAAAGAATTCATAGCCTATTTATAGGATAATATACATGCAGAATTCGGCCATAATTCTGGTTGGAATATTCAAAAATTTGGCCGTTGGACAACTTGCATCCAGCCAACCCTAAAATTAGGGTCCTAGATTTTAGGTGGCAGAGTTCGGCTCGAACTCTGTGTGGAGGCAGAGTTCGGCCCGAACTCTGTCTCCAGAGCACAGAACAGGTCCAATGGGTAAATGGGCCACTTGGATTTTGGTGGGGCTTTTGGGTTGAGGTATAGGCATAGGTAAAGTCTCAAATTTGCTCAGTACGACTCAGTTTACTTATTTCTAGACTCAACAAAAATATAAAATACAGACTCAAAACATTGAGCATAGCAGGTGCGAGCTGTCGTCCGTCGTGTGCTGAGTTCAGTCTTCATGTGTCGTATTAAAATATTACAAGTATCATGTCGTCAATTGTATCAATATTTGGTTGACCGTGATTTTGTGTCAACGATCTTCCCTATATTGATAATTGAGAAAATGATATTTGTATATTTAATATTCATACCTGGACACATTAAAGAGCAGTAGCGTAGCTCTTCCGTAATCCATGCAGAGCTATCAATAGCTCCCCCGTAAATATTGCTCTGTTCCTGTTGTCCTGATAAAACATTATTTTCCAAAGCACAGATACACAATGCTAGAAAATATGATATGATGATGAATATAGCAAAATATTTCTCCCCCTTTTGGCATTTATCAAACAAGCAGAATAATGAATGGCAAGCACACCAAAAATGATAAACTGCATAAAACTGTAAAACTGCATAATAAATGTCTCCAAGAGTCACATAATGAGTTCTAGTACAACCAAAGTGCAGAAAAAAATAACTACATTAACTAAAAAAACAGAAAAGCAAAAACTACGATCCTCAGCAACAGCAGCAAAGAGAAATCCATATCCATCATCGAGCTCATAAAGGCGTACCGTCGTCGGATGGATCAGTGAATGAACGACGAGGATCCACGAATGCCGCATCCGGATCCAGGTACCGGATAACCCAAGGGTCATCGATACGGTATCCATCGCGAGTAGGGTCCTGCTCCATGGGAATAGGCATAGAAGGATGTCGGGACATAGAGTACCGAATATCATACAGTGAGTTGCTAATGGCACTTATCTGTAAGGTAGTTTGGTAGTCAAGCTGAGTCCAGCGATCATCCTCTAAGGTGAATCGATCGCGGAGCATAGTTTGGAGTGCCTCAAGAGCAGCAGGAGGAGGAGGAGGATCCTGTCCAAGAGGAGGGGCATTGGGCTCATCGTTAGAGTGCTCAGACACAACAGGTGAGCCAACTGCTGCCTGAAGCCGTCATGCCTTAGAGAGGAAGGCAGGGGGCAGTTAGGAACTGGCACTCATCAAGAGGTAAACGAAAAGCATGAAAGAGCATAGGAAGATAAAGAACATAAACCAAGGATCTTGGTTTCTTCCTAGCGCTAATCATCCAGTCCATCATGGTACGTGGAAGATTAAAAGGAACATAAAAATGGAGGTGATAAAGAGCAGAGATTTCAAAGTATGTAACTTCATCGGTCGATCCTGCTTTGGGCAGAATCGTGTTAAAGACGATCCAATAAAGTTCATTAAAGTGAGGATTGAGAAACTTGGCGAGAAGCTTACGAGGACGTGTGTTAGGGGTACACAAGTTGTCCTTGAAGCTTTCTAGGGATGACCCATCGGGAAATAGAAACTTTCGAGCTTCAACAAGTTTTTCCATGAGTTTGGCTCCGGGAGTTCAAGGTTTTGACCAAGTCGAAATCATCAAAAGAATTATCAATACCCGCAACCCGTGAAAAAATATGTGTATCATTGTGAGTAAGGTTACAGTAGAACATTTGTATGGCATTGAGATATATAACCGAATTGGTAGTGACAAGTTCATCAAGACAAAGATCATAAAAAAGTGAATCATATTTAGAAAATATAGTGAAATTTATAGGGTGACCCGCATACACCGGACGTGACCGAAAATCACTAAACCATTCATTAGAAGCATCAAGTGATATGAATATCCGGTACGTGTTGGGGTCGAGTGGACGAGGTGGGTTGAACAACGGGTGAATGGGTTGTTGATTGGGTTGTTCAATGGGTGGTTCAATACGAGGAGGAGCATTCGAAGAGGACGCACCCTCGGTTCGAAGTCTCTTTCCCCTATTGAACAACTTGGGTGCCATGAAATAATAAAAAATTAAGGAATTATAGATGGAGAGAAGTGTGGAAATATACCTCAATTTGATGATGAAAGATGAAGGAGAATGGTGAGAGAAGCCTTCTCCTTGAGTTTTGAGAAAAATGATGCTCTAGGAAGGAAGAACTAGGGTTAGGGTTTGGAGAAAAATAGTTTGGAGAAGTTTGGAAGGTGGCAATAGAGAAGAGAAAAGAGGGGAACCCAGTTTTTAGTGTACGGGTTCGAATGGTCGGAGCTAATGTGGACCATTGGATCATAATCTGATTGGCGGCTGAGGCTGCTTTCGGTTCTGGAACACCCAGACCAAATTTGGCCCGAACTCTGGGTAAGACAGAGTTCGGCCCGAATTCTGGTTTATGGTACCAGAACAGAAATTAGGCTAGAAAAAGAAATTTGATCAAGTAAGAGAGAATTAAAAAATAAGAGAAAAATATGATCAATGAAAAAAATGATAATAAGTGGATGCAAGACAGAGAGAAAAACCAATTAAAAAAATGTAACGCTGAATCAAAGTGAAGTTTGAAAGTTTGAATTAAAGCATGTGATAAATAAAAATAGACCATGTAATAAACAAGGAAATATGCCACAATTCAATATATTGAAGCTGCCATGGGGTAGCTGTAGGGGCCGGATCCCAGCTAGCAGTAGTCCTGAGGACTAGTGCACCGTGTCGCTTAGGCTTTTACGCCTTATTGTCAGAAGGACCCTTTCGGCTTGTACCCATAGCAAGTTCAACATAAAGAATCAAGACATAATCGATATTTACGCAGGTTACTTTAATGAATAACAGCTTCATCCAAAATTACTAGTTTATGACAGAGAAAGTTAAAACGCTCTTTGGATAGAGGTTTGGTAAAGAAATCTGCTAGCTGATGTTCAGTGCCGATAAATTCTAAGTTAATAGCATCATTTTGCTGATGATCACGCAAAAAGTGGTGACGTATTTCAATGTGCTTCGTGCGTGAGTGACATATGGGGTTCTTAGTGAGATTTATAGCACTAGTGTTATCACAAAATATAGGAATGTGCATAAAAGATAAGTTATAGTCTTCAAGGGTTTGCTTCATCCACAGAATTTGTGCACAACAATGACCAGCTGCGATATATTCAGCTTCTGTTGTGGATAGTACGACAGAATTTTGCTTCTTGCTAAACCAAGAGACTAGAGCCTTTCCTAATAAATAACACGTGTCGCTCGTAGTTTTACGGTCGACCTTGCATCCGACGAAATCAGCATCAGAGTAACCAATGAGGTCAAATAATGTTGATTTGGGATACCATAGGCCCACTGTAACCGTACCCTTAAGGTATCGAAAGATACGCTTAACGGCAGACATGTGTTATTCCCTAGGATTTGCTTGATATCTAGCACACAGGCAAACGCTAAACATAATATCAGGGTGACTAGCAATTAAATAAAGTAGACTGCCGATCATACCTCGATACTTATGTTGATCCACAGGTTTGCCACTTTCATCTGGTTCTAATTTAGTTGTTGTAGCCATTGGAGTGCTGATTGGTTTAACGTTGTCAAGGTCGAATTTCTTCAGCATGTCCTTTGTATACTTTGACTGACAGATGAAAGTTCTATTTGACATTTGTTTGACTTGCAGTCCAAGAAAGTAATTGAGCTCCCCCATCATGCTCATATCAAACTCGGTCTGATACACTTGGCAAAATCTTGAAAGAGGGTTTCATCAGTAGAACCAAATATAATATCATCCACGTAAATTTATACTAAGAGAATAGTGTCTTTGAAAGATTTTATAAAAAGTAAAGTGTCAACTTTCCCTTTTGAGAAACCTTTTTCAGCAAGAAATTTCTTAGTCGTTCATACCAAGCTCTAGGGGCTTGTTTGAGGCCATAGAGCGCTTTCTTGAGCTTGAAAACATGGTCGGGAAATTTGTGATTTTCAAAACCAGGGAGTTGTTATACAAAAACTTCCTCCTTAATAAATCCATTCAAGAAAGCACTTTTAACATCCATTTGAAACAATTTAAAATTTTAAAAGTTAGCAAATGCGTAAAGCATCCGAATGGATTCCAATCTCGCAACAGGAGCATACATCTCATCGTAGTTGATACCTTCCTCTTGGTTGTATCCTTGAGCTACTAGACGAGCTTTGTTGTGTGTAACTGAACCATCTTCATTTACTTTGTTTCGAAAAACCCATTTAGTACCAATAATCGAGTGATTTACCGGCCTAGGAACAAGTTCCCAGACTTGGATCCTCGCGAATTGGTTGAGTTCCTTTTGCATGGCAGAAATCCAAAACTCATCATTAAAAGCTTCTACAATATTTTTCGGCTCAATTTGTGAAATAAAGGCAGTACTAGCAATGGAGCCTCTTAATGATGATCTAGTACTTACTCCGCATGAAACCTCACCTATAACCAAATTTTCTGTATGTGACGGCTTGAAAGAGAATTTCTTTGGCAAGACCTCCAAAGAATTGGTCTCAGCGGTGGTATTCATCAGAGTAGAAGTTGATGGCTCAACATCATCATCAAGAGTAGCTTCTGCACTGTTATCCTCATCGAAAGTCATATTTGTAGACTCTTCCACAATTAGTGAGCGTTTGTTGAACACTCTATATCCCTTGCTCTTGGCCGCATAGCCAAAGAATATACCATCGTCAGCTTTGGCATCAAATTTGCCTAAGTTGTCTTTGGTGTTAAGGATAAAACATCGACAACTAAAAACTCGAAAATATGAAACATTTGGAGTTCTTCCAAACCAAAGTTCATAGGGTGTTTTCTTCGTAATAGGACGAATAAGCACCCTATTTAAAATATGGCACGATGTACTGACAGCTTCAGCCCAAAAATATTTCGAAAGAGAGAATTTATCTAACACGACTCTAGCCATATCGCCAAGAGTCCTATTCTTCCGCTCCACAAGACCATTTTGTTGAAGAGTTCTTGGATAAGAAAACTCATGATTAAAACCATTTAAATCACAAAAATTTTCAAAATCACTATTTCGAATTCGCCTCCATGATCACTTCGGATTCGAGTAATCATGTAGCCTTTTTTGTTTTGAACATTTTTAGCAAATATTTTGAAAATAGAAATGGCATCACTTTTATTTGTAAGAAAAAAACATAAGTAAATCTAGAAAAGTCATCAACTATAACAAAAGCGTAGAGTTTTTCACCAAGACTGGCTACTCTACTAGGGCCAAATAAATCCATATGAAGTAATTGCAATGGTCTAGTAGTACTAACAGAGTTTATGGAATAAAATGAGGACTTGATTGCCTTATTCAATTCACATTCGGCACATACCGTGTCCATCTTGAATGTGATATCGGGCAAGCCTCTGACTAGCTTTTTGATCGATAGTCTGGATATAGTATCCATATTGGCATGACCAAGACGCTGGTGCCACAGTAATCTTTCATCTTTGTGAGCATAGAGACATCTTCCTGCACTGTTAGTATCTCTAGATAGATAGAAAATATAAATGTTATCCTCTCTTATCCCTTCAAAAGTGATGTCTCCTGTTGACCTATCATAAATATAGTATTTATTTTGTCCAAAATTAATATCATATCCATGATCAGCAAGATGACTTATGCTGAGCAGGTTATGCTTTAACTCAGTCACTAGGCAGACATCCTTTATTACAGGAGAAGGAGGATGATCAATAGTGCTATTACCTATAATATACCCTTTTAGGTTATTGCCGAAGGATACATATCCTTCTCTCTTCATCGATATTGATGCAAAAAGATTTGCATCACCCGTCATATGTCACGAGCATCCACTATCGAGAATCCACTTACTCTTAGTTGAGGAGGGAAGGTCTACCTACATCAAGAGTATATGTGACTTTTGGTACCCAAGTTCTTGAGAGTCCTGAAAAGTTAGTTTTTGGCAACCATGCATATATGTTTCTATCTACTAATCTCCTAACTCTGTATTATGGTAAAATGTGTCCATGTAGTCCACAATAAGTATAAATAGCATTCCTACTTATGTTAGGAGCATGTTGATGATGTCTATATATAGCATGGTAAGAGTGGTGTGGAGTAGCATGACGATGATGTCTATATGTAGCATGGTAAGAATGGTATGGAGCAGCATGATGATGACTATGTGTGGATGCAGGATGATAATTATATCTATATGCAGTATGGTGGTGATTGTGTTTATGTGCAGCATGGTGATGATTATATCTATGTGTAGCATGATGATTATGTGTCACATTAGAATGATAGTTATGAAAATGATTTTTACGTACATGTGGTTTGTGTGCTGTATGAAAGTGGGTGTACATGTAAGCATATTTGCGTGCTGCAAGTAGATGGCATGTTTGGCTATGTTGAGCAGTGTTGTGCTTTGTGTGTGTCTCATGTGATTGGGTTTGTGGTTGAGCAACCTGTTTTCCCAATTTAGTCTCTAATTTCTTAGAGACAGCCTGCAGTTCATTAACCTTAGTATTCAAACCATAAATCTTAGTAATAGAGATCTTGTGTCTATTCTTTTCTTCAGCAATCTCAGAGTTGAGTGCTGTGATCTCTTGTGTTTGCTTTTCAATACGTGCTTCGGCATCATATAGGCTTAATTTAAGCTTAGACACCTCATTTGTGACTTCCGTGGGTGAAGTGTCTCTAATATTATCAAGCAATGAGGAGAGTCTTTGAATCTCGACTTCATAACTTTTGATCTTCTCCTTGGCGTATTTATATTTTCTAACGACTTTCTTGTGGTCATTGAGTAAATCATTGAATGCATCGCCAAGTTCATCAAAAGTAAAATCATCGAGAGTTTCGCTAGTTACCTTGTCGAATGTTGCCATTAGGCATACGTTGGCAGTATCTTGAGGAGAGTCCTTTTCTTTCTCGGAGTCACTAGCTTCACTTTCATACCAAATGCTTGTGTTGGCATATTTCTTTGAGGAAGCTTTCTTGTATGGTTTCTCATATCGTTTGCTCTTCTTTGTGAATGGACAGTCTTTTCGGACGTGTCCAGTCTTCTTGAGCATGTTGGCTCTTCTTCGTCATCTTCTTGTGGTTCATTCTTTCTTCGATTGAAGCAAATGAATTTCTTGAAGTTGTGGACAAGGAGAGCTTGATCTTCACCTTCCAAATTGTCGTCATCCGTCTTTTCAGGATCAGTCCTTCGTTAGTGAGCTTTAAGGGCAATCTCCTTTGCCTTAGGAGCAGGCTCTTCGAAGTCTTTGAAGTCAAGCTCATGAGTCATCAGCTTTTCTATCAAAGTCTCCATGGACATAGTCGTGAGATAATTTCCTTTTATGATGGTTGTCATCTTAGGGATCCAAATTTTTGGTAGCCCCCTAAGTAGCTTGCGGATCTTCTCGTGATTTGTATATTGCTTGCCGAGAGAAGACAGGGGGTTGATGATGTCGAGGAATCTTGTAAACATTTGTGTGATCGTCTCATTTGGCTTTATCTTGAATGCCTCATATTCTTGAGTGAGACGACTTATTTTTGACTCCTTGACTTGAGTGGTTCCTTTATGCATCACATCTAGAAGTCTCCATACTTCGTGAGAGGTAGTGCATGTTGAGATCCTGTTAAACTTATTCCTGTCTATAGCATAGAATAAGTATTAATAGCTCTCGCGTCTAGACTTGCCTGTTTCTTCTCCTCGTTAGAATATTTGTCATGTGGTTTCTCAACGAGATCACCATTGACAACTGTCCTGGCGGGCTTTTTGTAACCATCGGTAACAATGGTCAACAGGTCGAAGTCTAGCGACTTGAGATAAAAGCTCATCCTTGTTTTTCAATAGGTGTAGTTTGTCCCATCAAATAGGAGAGGACTATGAGTGGACTGCCCTTCACCGTGATTGAAAAACATGGATTGTGTGGATACCATGGATCAGCTCTAGGATGTTAGTTCTTGTTGAGAGAACAGAGCTCTGATACCAATTGAAGAACAAATATGCAACTCTAGAGGGGGTGAATAGAGTTTATGACAATAATGTCCAATTAAAAATTAAACTCTTTCACCAATAGTAAATAATCAGAGTAAATGCAGAAATAGTAAAGAGCAAGAAAGCATACGCAAATACGGCCAATTTTAACCTGGTTTTCCTCGTGGAGGACTAGTACAGGCCTGAGAACTCTAGCTCAGGATTAAATCCACTATTTGTGAAATAGTAGTTACACTCCGTGCCTTTTCTTCAGAAGAGCACGTCAACTTCTTACAGAGATCGCTGTGGCGATACTTAGAATTTTCCAAGCGACTTCTTGAACTCTTGCACAAACTCCTAATTGAAAAGTACTGAGCACTTTGAGGCTTAGGGAGCTTGTGGCTAGTAGATGAGAAGGGTATGGCTTGTATAAGGCTTTAGAGAGAAGAGAAGAGAAGATTGGATGAATGAAAACGAAAGTATTCATAGCCTATTTATAGGATAATATACAGGCAGAATTCGGCCAGAATTCTGGTTGGAATATTCAAAAATTTGGCCGTTGGACAACTTGCACCTAGCCAACCCTAAAATTAGGGTCCTGGATATTAGGAGGCAGAGTTCGGCTCGAACTCTGTATGGAGGCAGAGTTCGGCCCGAACTCTGTCTCCAGAGCACAGAACAGGTCCAATGGGTAAATGGGCCACTTGGATTTTAGTGGGGCTTTTGGGTTGACGTATAGGCATAGGTAAAGTCTCAAATTTGCTCAGTATGACTCGGTTTACTTATTTCTAGACTCAATAAAAATGTAAAATATAGACTCAAAACATTGAGCATAGCAGGTGCAAGCTGTCGTCCGTCGTGTGCTGAGTTCAGTCTTCATGTGTCGTATTAAAATATTACAAGTATCATGTCGTTAATTGTATCAATATTTGGTTGACCGTGATTTTGTGTCAACATACACCAGTGATGTATCCAGCTTTCCGTATGCACCCACCGCCGGCAATGTATCCAACTCCGACGATGTATCCAGTACATGTTCTACCTCCGTCACCAGCACTGGACAATGTCACACTCCTCGGGATCATCCAGTAGCAGGCCAACATGTTTTGCGACAATTTGAGAGAGGCTCTTCAGATTCGAAATGCTCCACGACAGTGCCCTGGGACGTCCAAACACTTCATGGACCTTGGGCCCAGAGAGTTTCATGGGACAGAGGGGATTATTTACGCTGATGAATGGCTGAAGACGTTGAACGATACCTAAAGATGGCCCGAGTTCCAGAAGATTTGAAGATTGAGTCAGTCTGTGGAGATTTTTTCGACATCGCACGCACGTGGTACCAAGGCGAACCCTGATTTTCTGCTCCAGACATGACTTGGAAGGAGTTCAAGCGACTGTTCAAGAAAAATTCTATCCATACGTAGCATGGGAGGCGTTGTTGAATCAGTTCGAGAACCTAGAGTAGGGAACCACACTGTCGATGAGTACACATCAAAGTTTTCTCGCCTCAGCCGCTTCGCGGAGAACTTAGTCAGCACCCCCTGAAAACAAGACGCAACGATTCAGAAAAGTACTATCTCACGAGATTCGTCTAGCCATCGCCACCAATCGAGCCGCCACTTACGAGAAGATTCTAAAGGTCGCCCAAGCTGTAGAGGAGGAGCTGAGTCACAAGCCGAAGAGGAATCGAAACGCACTCGGAGGAGGCCGCAACCAAGCAGCACCGGCAAAACGTCCCAACATTCTAGGAAGGACCTCAACACAGCACCATCAACAGCAGCCACAAGGAGCCCCACGTCAAGTCCAAGACATTCCCATCTGCCAGTATTGCTCGAAGAAAGGCCACACTCAAGAAAATTGTCGCAGCAGATTAGGGTTGTGTTGGACTTGTGGATCCAACCAACACTTGTCTCATAATTGTCCGAAGAGGAACGCGGGTGCCCCACCGCAACCAATGCAGAAGGAGGGCGAGCCTTTGCCATGATCACGGAGGATGCGACGACACCCCAAGGAGCAAATGACGAAAATTTTCAGTAGACTATAGTAGTAGCATTGTTAATGAGTACTACATTCAATTTTGACTTGCGAGGATTCGTAATAATTTTAATAGCAATATTTTAGATTTCTCCTTCTACTAAATCATGGCTATAATTGAATTTCGAGGACGAAATTTGTTTAAGGAGGGTAGAGCTGTCAACCCCTTGACCAAAATTTTCCATTTATTAAATTTTCCATTTCCTCACATATAATTTTCTTGTTATAGTTATATTTTTGTTCTACTTAAAAAATGTCATAGAGGGTTCAATAGGAAAAGTAGGGAGTTCTTTGCAAATACTATTTTTCTCAAGGGCCCTTGTGCAAAAGGGCACGAATTCAAACTATTTAAACGGTCGACACAAACTACTTCTCTGTTTTAAATCTGCAGAAGATAGGTTGAAATCTGATTTTAAACCAAAAATCCTCTATCACTTCC
This sequence comes from Iris pallida, assembly GCA_029216955.1. Classification (NCBI taxonomy): domain Eukaryota; kingdom Viridiplantae; phylum Streptophyta; class Magnoliopsida; order Asparagales; family Iridaceae; genus Iris; species Iris pallida. The sequence continues at coordinate 14,091 of JANAVB010000649.1, read as the reverse complement.
TTCTCGAATTCATAGATGTATTTATAGGAGCAACTATCCTAAGCCCTGGGAACCCTAGAAATTCCATCTCCTTCCTGCCGCCTCTCCTTCTTCTTTCTATTTCCTCGGTGAGGTCAGAGCTTGGCTATGGTCGTGGGTCAAGCGCCTACGTGAAGACGACGACCACGGCGACTGGCGGGCCTCTGTGAACGTTGCAGGCTCCGTTGATTAATACTGCACGGACGTAAAAAGTGTCCCTCGATAGCAACGAATCGACTGAGTTCTTGAGGCCAGCAGTAAGAGCTCACACTCTTTTCTTCTTGGAATTGCTCTACTTGTTTTAGCAATCTGGCTTTTTGATCGGTCTATATTGGTATTCCGATCGGTGGTTTTGGAGAGAATTAAATTGTGATTTGATTTCATGAACTCCGGGAGGGTGGTTCTTCCGTTTGTTCCATTTTTTCTTCTTCAATAATTTAAATAATGCTTACCAATTGAAATCCTTATGGTCGCTCTCTGTATGCTTGATAAAATGTCTAAACCGATTTTTCTAGTGATTCTGGACACGGGAGCGGTAGCGTCGGACTCGAGAAGGACGCTGATGTTGAATCTTTTGTTCAGGTATATTTTTTAATTTTCTTGATCGAATATGGTTGGGTTGTGATAGCATCAATTGATTCTGACACGGATTATAGGAGTTGGCTGTGTCGTAGGGACACGAATTTGTGTTAAATTGGACATACAGATGACCTAGACCTCGTGTCCGTGCTTGACACATTAATATAGTAGATCAGTTTAACTGTTAAGAGTTGTATTAATTTTGAATGAAATATGACTGTTGGAATGAGTTAGGTTAAATATGTTTTGTTGAGATATGTTTTGATCTAAATGATAGTGTGGATTGGTTGAGTTCTTATGGTCCAATAGTAGGTTCAAGCTTGCAGAAGTGACAAAGAATTTTGGGTTAGGAATTGTTAGTATTTAATTGATTTTCTGATGGTTGGTTTTCGTTGCTATCGATACTAAATTCCTTCTTGGGTTGGGCTAGAGTCTGTGATGAATTTGAATGCAGCGTTGAAAGGAAATTTGGATACAGGTATTTAGATTGAGTAGGCCAGTGTATCATTTGAAACTTTGTGATGGGCAAGTATATTAGATTATCAATCATTTTCCAAATAGAGACATTCAAACTCTTATCTTATGAATAATATATGCTTTATAGAAAACACAAGTATCAGTAACACATGTGCTTGCATAGGTTGCCCTTTCTGCCTGTCCTGATATAATAGAGTGCTTAGGCATCAAATTGGGTTAAAACTCTCAATGCTAGTATTGTTGATGCAGCTTTCTAGAACCCTTCCAAGTACTTGATACATGACTTAGCTTTCACAAAATATATTGGGTATATCTGCGTTAAATGTTCTTTTCCTTACTAGTTAGATAAACTTCCTTATTTTTCTTCAAGAGCAGCATCTCAGGCAGGTGTTCTTGCACCTCATAAGAAGTTTCGTAATATCTGATAATTGGTAGGGCTGCAAGTGTTGTTGGCTTGTGCCAAGATGGGCCGCTACCCTGTTGGGTTTCCAAGCTTATTCTAAAGAAAGACCTGAGCTTGATCAATAAAATACTTCTAGCCCATATCCATACCTATAGGCTTTTGGTTATGTCTTCAGTTTGGGCCAACCATTTTCAACCTCTCTATTGGTCAAACCTAAGGAAAATGCAAATCTAAATCATGAGTCTTGTAAAGTTGCAATTCACTGAAGATATGTTGGTCGAATGGGATTGAAACCTATCATGATTTGGCAATCAGATGCTAGTGGATTAAGAATTGAAATGCATGTTTAAAACCACGTCTTAATTGTCATGAACAAAACAAGTAAATAGAATTCCAGTAGAGTGAGTATTGAGAGGAGAATTTCATGCATAGGTAAGTTACAGATCATGTACATATTAGAGGGTAGTAGAGAGGTTGCACTCAAGAAGATTTATTGTAGTTCATTTCATTTATTAATTATAAATTTATAAAAATAGGTTACTTGGACCAAGATACGGACTTGACCCGTGCCAACAGCTCAGGACCTAAGGCAAGTATACCTTGCCTTTCTACACAGCTTTATTTACATGTACTGTCTTTTTGTTGTTATCCAGTTTTCTCATATTATTGACATGTATCTTGCATATCCTGCTTGTATATTTGTATCATTGCTATATAGACCGTGTTCACCGTTAGCTTTGTGTCTTATTGGAAGTATTCACTTGTTTCTTGATTGAGTCGCATCGTGTCATTACCTCCTTGCCTTGAAATCTTGAAGCTAACCTGCGAGTCCACATTAGGGGCGAGGGTTAGTAGTTATCTATGTCTTATGCTAGCCTGCGAGTCCACACTAGGGACGAGGGTTAGTAGTATATGGTTCACACCTGCGAGTCCACACTAGGGACGAGGGATAGTAGTTGTTCAAACCTGCGAGTCCACACTAGGGGCGAGGGTTTGAGTATTCGATTGATCATCCGTTGACATCTTGACATGAGTTACTCTCGTCCTCGTTCAGCAGTTCATTTATGTGTAGACAGTGTATAGATACGTACTTTGCTCAGTTTTACTTATTTTTCTGTATTTTTCTCCATGCAGAATAAACTGTTAGAAAGGCTCATTTTTATGTATCTTGCTAGTCCTCTGAGGACCTGATGATCTCTTCAGATTTAGCCGAATTTGAGTCTGGAGCAGACGAGAGGGCTTGAGCCAGCATCAGATCGCAGTGCTTGTAGTTGAGGTAGTCTAGATTAGCAGTTTTTATTCAGTTAGTTACTCCATGTATTTCTCTATTCTTCCGTCTATTGGTAGTGGATTTGTGTCCACCGGACGTGACATTGATTCTTGATATTCAGTTATATTCATTATTGTTCAGTTCATGTCTTTTTTATTGATCTTGATTGTGACATGATTATTTTGTGGATGAGATATAGTACCATGAGATTCTAGATTGCCGTGACTTATGTATAGACAGCGTACTACCGCCGAAACTGCGGCATAGGCTGGGCTTGGACACGCTTCGTATCCGAAAAGTGGGTGCGGGTCGTGACAACACACCTGGAGAGATCACCAGGTCCTCATGGAGACTTAACAAGATACATAATATCATGCCATATAAACTGAATAAATACTGCTCAATAATAATTCAATCAGATCATAACATGGTCCAATACCTACCTTTGAATTAGCGTACCATACTCCCAATCAAACAAGGACAGGAGATGGCACACTAACCCACGATGAGGTATCTTTCCAGGTCATGAATCCAATACGATATCCGGACCACAACAAGGTTTAGCACCTTCTCATCGAAGTAGTAAGCCACACCTACAACCAAACAAGGACATGATGTGGCAAACTAGTCCGCGATAAGTTATTGATTCAAGCCACGGTCAGATACAAGTACCCAAACCAAGAGCACTCGTACCTAACGGATAAGGGTGCCTAACCGTTCTAAGTGAAATGCGGTTTAAGAACAAACCTTCTATGCATGGGCCCTGGCTAAAATGGGATCGGCATGGTCCCCCCTTGGGGAACCAAAGGCCCATAAAGAGCATAACGTTTCGCAGAACATCAGTGGCCGTCAGTATCCATGGGTAATCTCACCCGCGTCTCCGGCGGAGCTCACGGGTTACAAAAGGTAAAGTCTATAGTAGCCCATATGCTAAGGTATTATCCTTCCCGTCCAATGCCTAATATGTTGTATCCACAATATAGAGCCTCTATTAACCGCTAAGTCAAACTAATCAGCCAAACTCTATTAGCGGTTAATCCTATCGTACGACTTATACGTATCAGTGACCAGCCAGTCACGCATATCCAAGTTCTATATGCGACTCGTAACAACGTGTTACAAATGTGTCAAGGCCTATGAATGCAACACACAAAGGGTGGTCCCTTAAATCTAAATTCAATGTGTAAGAAAATAGTACATAGCAGAAAATAGAACTGAACAGTAAGATTCTATCAAATTATGCCATGTATCACAGCTTATTTTACAGAATATAAATAATAAGTAAATGTATAAAATATGAGCTAAAATAGATATACAGCAAATGATAAGGTATCTTCCCTGATATTGACGCCAGGTGTGCTGCGATGATCATGATGGCATGGAGTCTGACTTCAGTATCACAACTACGCAAGACGGCCTACGATGGTGGCACGGACTGTTGCATCGAGTCTAGAACGACTAGATTAGTTAGGGTCAACATAAGGTAGTATAGAATTTTCAAAGGAATAGGATTCAGTTACGGATAGGAGGATAGTCGAAGGAAATTTGGATAAATAATAAAATGATTTTAGTAAAGTATTTATATTACTTGTAAAATACTTGTATGTAAACACTTGAAAATATTATATATCAAATATATATATATATATATATATATATATATATATATATATATATATATATATATATATATATATATATAAAGGTATAATATGGAGAGAGGGGTCTGGGCCTGGCTTCCGCTGGAAGGAGCCCGCCCGCTCCTCGAGACCCCCCCTCTCGCGTCCGGGCGGTGGCCGGCCGCTCTCCGGCGTCCCTCGACCCGCCGTGGGCACCCATTCCCTCCCGGCCACCCCGGTTTCGGTGGTTGGCCGGGCTTCCCCCGGCCTTTCCTCCCGTGGGGAGCCCCTCCTCCTCCCTCGGCGCCGCCGGCCGTAGTCTGTCCGACGTGCGACGGCCCTTCTTCCCTCTTCGCTCTTACTCCGCGCTGTCGTCGCCCGTGGCTTCATCGGCATCGCCGAGCTCGGCTCCCACGGGCAGCCTCGGCCCCCTCCCTCCTCGGCCCAGGTCCGTCGCCCCTATCGGCCGCCGTCTCTGCCGCTGCACCGCTCCCACCGGCGGTCGCAGCCCCTCCCTCCTCTTCCCTTTCCCCGAGGCGTCTCTCTGTGCCCCGAGTGGCGTCTACCCCGGATCCGACACACCCCCTACCGGCGCTCGACGTCCTCGCGGCCGTGGAGCCCACCTCCGTCCTGTCAGGATCTCCCCCTCCGTGTCCCCCGGCCCGGGCGCCCTCAGTCCTAGCTGTAGCCTATCCCCCGACGATTCCCCCACGTGCCTCCCCCCGCCTCGGTTCCCTCGCAGGCACCTCCCTCCGCTCCGGATGCGGCCTTCCTCCCGGAGCTCCCTTCCGCCGTGCCCCCCTCCTCCTCGACGGTGGCCTATTACCAGGACCCCACCACTCTACGGTGGTACTGGATCACCCTCCCAGCCCAGTCGGCCGTGGCCCAGGGGCACTCCTCCGCCCTCGGCGGTTCATGCCTCCCTTCAGCGTCGTCGGGGTCGAGCCCCTACTTCTAGTCCTACCTCTGGCTTGGGGCCTCGGCCGGCGCCCCTCGCCTCCGCCGTCTCTTCCTGGCCCCCTCTCCCTGGTCTCCTCTTCGCCTTTCTTGGCGGTGGTCCCCTTACCGTGACCCAGCCACCGTTGCCCTCCTCGCCGTGGTCCTCCTCGCCATGACCCAGCCGCCGCGGCCTGCGCCCTGGCCGCCGGGGCTCCCCCTTTGCCGTTGCTTCTGAGCCCCCTCGCCGGAGCCCCCTCGCCGGAGCCCCCGCTCCCTCCCCAGTCGCCGCCTCAGAACTCCTTGTCACCACCATGGCAGACTGGCTCCCCTCACCGATCCCCGCCACTTGAGGCTGGTTCTTCCGCCGGGCACTCCTTCTCTGCCGTGGATCTCCGCAGCAGCCCGCTTTCTCTTCCGGAGGCTCTCTTCGGCGGTCTCAGCCCCTTTTCTCTCGTCGGACCGCGCCGGCTCCTTCGGCACCTCCGCCGTCGGGGATCCCTTGTCATCGGCCCCCCCGTCATCCCTCTGCCTCGGCTTCCCCCCATCCCCTTCGCCGAGGCCCCCCTCCCCCCCGTCGTTTTTCCTCGGGTTATGTGCTTCCTCGGGCGGCACGTGCGACCCTCTGTTCCCGCCCATGCTGTTCCCCCCAGTGTTCCATCGGGCCCCGCGTCAGGACCAGCCCCCCCTCGTGCCCTGCGTCAGTCTGCCACGTGCACCCTCCCGGGCTGTGTGTGGTTCCTTTTTTTAATTTTTGAGTTTTAGCCTTGGTGTGGGCCCAGCTCTTTTGTACTATGTTGTTGGTTTCCTGCTTTCTAATAAATTCCTTTATATATATATATATATTTTATTATTTTTATTTTTTTATTTATATATATATATATATATATATATATATATATATATATATTTTATATATATATATATATTTTATATATATATATATATATATATATATATATATATATATATATATATATATATATATAAAGGGTTGGGGGTGGTCGGCCTACAAGTTGGTGCTACTGTGCTTATTTCCTTTAGTGGGCGGCCAAGTGCTTGCTGCTATATTGCTTGGGGTGTGGGCGGCTATTAGCTGCTGGTTGCTTATTTTATGTGGTCGGTTCCCACATGGTGGGGCCGACCACATATCTCTTTTTTTTCAAATCTTTTTAACTCTCTCTCTCTCTCTCTCTCTATATATATATATATATATATATATATATATATATATATATATATATATATATATATATATATATATGTAAAAAAAAAATGTATATGTATATATATCCAAAAATCTATTTAAATCCAAATAATACTTTAAATGTCACATATCCAAATATTTAATATATTTAAATATATCTACATATATATATAAATTCCATTCACAATAAACCAACTCAAAATAATAATAATATTTAAATAGAATGAACATATTTATTTAATCTCCACAAAATAACTTAAGTAATAATAAATAATAAAATCGTCCTAATAGGTGAACTTATACCGCACACCCATATACGGGTCCAAAAATTTGTACAAATATTGGGAACATTATTTTAATAATAAAATACCTATAATTGTACACATAATTAAATAATTAGAAATTGTACATAAAATTCTAAAATAATTTAGGAAATTTTTTTAAGTACATAAAATATGTCTACATGGCCACCTTGGTTCCATCCCATGCCTACATGGGGTTAAATTTGGTTCGGACCCTGTTTGGGATGAATTGGACAAACCGGGTCATCTAAAAATCAATATAAAATAATTTAAATGGGTCAATTCACAACTTGGCCTGGTTTGTTGGCCCATTGGTCATATGGTCAACCTGATTTTAATAATTGATCAAACTCTGTCTGGATATATGAAGCTAGTCGGGACATCTCAGATTCTTGGACATGATCAAGATTGGCTATCCACTCCATTCAAGACCGAAGATCTGTTTGCCTACTCGAGTCTGTAATTTCTTATACAATGTATTTCTCAAATTTTTATGCCTTTTATATGTTTTCTCACTACTTGTTACTTATGCATTGATTGCGAGGGAGCCTTCTCTTTTGCAATTATTTTGCTAAGTGACAAAGGAGGAGAAAATTAAAGATCTAACATTTCTTTTGAGATAATACAGGATATGAGTAATTTCTACTTTTTGATATTTTTGAACAAGCTTAGCTTAATGTTATATCATTTATAGTTTGTCAATTATCAAAATGGGGGAGATTGTTGGCCCATTGGTCATATGGTCAACATGATTTTAATAATTGATCAAACTCTGTCTGGATATACGAAGCTAGTCGGGACATCTCGAATTCTTGGACATGATCAAGATTGGCTATCCACTCCATTCAAGACCGAAGATCTGTTTGCCTACTCGAGTCTGTAATTTCTTATGCAATATATTTTTATTTTATTTGAGTCTAGGAATATGTTGTACACCGAGTCGTACTGGCAAATAGGCTATCCCTAAATGAGTTCAAAATATTTTTAAAATGACCTCTCAAAAAGGTTTACAAAAAGGTTTTCAAAAAGGTTTTCAAAAATCACCAAAAGCTTTTTCAAAAACCCTAACTAAACCCTGACTTAACCCTGACAGAACTCGGACCGAGTTCGGCCAGAGTTCGGCCAGAGTTCGGTTGGTGGCCGTTGTGATTTTGAATCTTTGGAACTTGGTTCTCCTGCAGTTGCGGATTTGACCGAGATTTGCTCATAGAGTTCTGCCCGAATTCTGCCCGAATTCTGACAGAAGTCTGCCTTTGGAACTCCTATAAATAGAGAAGGATTTCGATCATTTCAATTTACTCATTCACTTTCAATCTTCTCTCTATCTAAAGCTTTCAGTCTTCCAAAGAGTTTTTCTAGAGCTTTCAATTTCAGATCCCAAGCCAGTTACAATCCTCTAGTCAATTTGCCAGTGCGGTACGGTCTAGAAGTTTCTGAGAGATTGTAATCAGAAGGCTTGATTGAAGAATACCTCTTCACATTTGAAGTTGGACGAGTTCTTCGTATCAAAGCCCGCGTTGTAGAAGTTGCAAGGACTTCGTAAGAAAACTTACGGTTTTTCCAATAGTGGATTCAACTAGTAGCAAGAGTTCTACCGACTGGATTAGTCATCAACAGAGGGATACCAGTATACATCACTGTCTTTGCGTTTGCTCTTTTAACTTTGCCTTTACATTATTTTAGTTATGATTAATATTCTGTGATTGTGCTGCTAACATTTTTAATTAGCATTATTCCGCTGCCAACTCTATTCACCCCCCCTCTAGAGTATTACGCTTTACTACTTCGTTCCTGCATGGTTTTCCTAGTTTGGACAAAACTATGGCTAGGCCTCCCACGGCATGACTAATATACTGGTCAAAGCACACTGCTACATCTTCCGTACGAAAGTTCATGGTCGTCTAGCGCTCCAAAACTCGAAAATGGCTAAAGTCATCTTTAATAATTAATAAAACCCATAAATTGCATAAATTCATTTTAAGTTAATAAAATAATAAAAATAATAAATTAAAAAATAGGGGTTGTTGTTGTAATGCTCCAGTCCCAAAATACTTAGGACTAGGTACATATCCATGCCAGCTGCATACATACGAAGTATACTCCAATATATGGAAACCTCGTTTGAATACATAAGCTGTAAAATGCAGTAAACTAAGAGTAATCTAATCTTATCCACAAATGAAGATTAAAAGGTATCATATAATCAAATGTAATAAGTCTTTGTACAATACGTTGGGCGGAGACAAATCCACTACCAACAAGTAAGGAAAAATATACATAAAAACGGAAATAATTTGGCGAGAGTAGAAAAGAACGACCCAAGACACGTCATCTCTGAATGAATAGAGAAGATCGTAACCTCGACTAGAACACCTGCAATATCACAGAAGCACACACCTGGAGAGATAACCAGTTCCTCAGAGGGACGTAACAAGATACAAGAAGAACATGCCATAAATACTGAATACAAAATATGACACAAAAAAATAAGTGATAAGACAACAATAAGATAATCTAACCGAACTACTGTGTTCATGCAGTTAAGAATAAACCTCCAACGCATGGACATCTGGCTCAGGAGCAGTAATCTCAGGTATGGTCCTATCAGGATACCAGGGACCTCAAAGCATAACATTACTCGAATGTTAGAGGCTAGCAGGATCAGTAATAGGAAAGTGCATAAAGGACCCATACGTTAAGAAACTGTTCTTCCCACCCAATGCCTAACAGAGTCACATCCATGTCTCATATACCTCTACTAACTGCTAAGTCTCCTAACATGCCTATACTAGCAGTTAGCCCTAACGCATGCACATGGGGGATTAGCCCATACACAAGGACCCCTGCATGCTACTCGTCTCACACATCCTCGTGGTACAACTGTGTCGAGGCGTATACAATACACTACAAACGGTAGTCCCCTAACTCTAGGTTCATATGCAATCAAAGGATAGTAACAAAGTAACTAATAATCACTAAGCATATAGTAAATCAAGAGCTGTAATAACTGAAAAAATGAACAGTGATATGTAATAAAATATAGACTGAATGCAAACAGTATAATGGCAAGGTATCTTGTATAAGGTTACGTGCAAAAGAGAATAATCCAGTTGCTCGAACAGACAAATAAACGATGCAAGAAAAGCCAAATCCCGCAGATGACTCCGGATGCTGCAACAAACATCACGAACGAGTTTGGAATATAAGATATGCCTAGGCAACTCCTGTCCAAATGTTAAATTCTGGAACAAGGACAAATTCATAATTTCGGGTCAAAACAATATCCACCGTTGGATCCGCTTTACACCGAAATGCATGTCAATATCTACGGTTTTAAAAGTCGTCAAACTACATGTCTAAATATTTATTTTGATGAGACAAACCCAGCAGTATGTCCAATTTTGGATTCCGGTGGGCAATGCACAAAATTATCCGTTGAGTGGGATTGTGGGCCCGCCAAAATAGCGTCCTGATCAACCTTCTCAGAATTGAACCAAACTTGGCAAACAGGACCAGAAAAATATTTCGAGTCCAATGGCACAAGTTTCGTCGCAATTTTATGAGTGTACACGAAGTTGTTACTTAATTTGCAAAGGGTCGATACGGAGGTATCTCGACGGATACGTATTGATTTCGTCGCGCATATGCAACAAAATCGGGTTCCGTCAGTTCCCACACGTCGATAACATCCATACGCTCCTTTTGATGCGTATAGTGCGCGACCACGTCGTCTGTTTTGTCAGGATGGACACCGTATCGGTGTGTTTTTCTACTTTTTGAAAACTGAATTTACAATTTTTTGTGAAACTTTAACGTGTAACTTTTTACACACTAGATAAAAAGTGAATCTAGAAGGTGCATTACAATCTCGGTTATTTTGTCTTTGATTGCCATCAATTAGTTTTCTACAAAATTTTAATGTACAGAACAAAAATTGGCCGACAATTTGATGTTTCAAAACAGTTTTTAATATTCCAGAAAAGTGGTTTTTCTCCAACTTCGCCTCGATTTTTGGAGCAAGTTGGATTGCCATTTCAAAATCCACCTGGAGGATCTCGATGAGGGTCATGTGGGCTTTCTACACGAATTTACGAATCTAAAAAGGACTAGAATTGAAGAAGAAATAGTACGGTAAAGTTAGGTACCTCGATGTTAAATTCTGTTATTGTGGCATTTGATGTTGTCGCCGTGGCGACCGTGAGGCAGGACTGCCATCCCTCCGACGAGGCAGTGCATGCACGTCGAGGAGAGGGGGAGGAGAAAGGAAGGAGAAAAGAGGATGAGATTAGGGTTTTTCTTTTTGAGAGTCAAATATATATACACATATGTGTATATATATATAAATTGTTGGGGGTGGTCGGCCTACAAGTTGGTGCTACTGTGCTTATTTCCTTTGGTGGGCGGCCAAGTTCTTGCTGCTATATTGCTTGGGGTGTGGGCGGCTATTAGCTGCTGCTTGCTTATTTTATGTGGTCGGTTCCCACATGGTGGGGCCGACCACATATCTCACTTTTATCTTTTTTTTAAAAAATCTTTTTAAACTCTATATATATATATATATATATATATATATATATATATATATATATATATATATATATATATATATATATGTACATTTATATGTATATATATCCAAAAATCTATTTAAATCCAAATAATACTTTAAATGCCACATCCAAATATTATGCTTTGAAGAATGTTATGCTCTGCTGGCCTCTGACATTCGAGGAATGTTATGCTTTGAGGTCCCTGGTATCCTAATGGGACCATACCTGAGATTACTGCTCCTGATCTAGATGCCCATGCGTTGGAGGTTTGTTCTTAACTGCATGAACACAGTAGTACGGTTAGATTACCTTATTGTTGTCTTGTCATTTATTTTCTTTGTGGCATATTTTGTATTCAGTATTTATGGCATGTTCTTCTTGTATCTTGTTACGTCCCTCTGAGGACCTGGTTATCTCTCTAGCTGTGTGCTTCTGTGATATTGCAGGTGTTCAAGTCGAGGTCGCGATCTTCTCTATTCATTCAAAGATGATGTGTCTTAGGTCTTTCTTTGCTACTCCCGCCAAATCATTTCCGTTTCTATGTATATTTTTCCTTACTTATTGGTAGTCGATTTGTCTCCGCCCAACGTATTGTACAAAGACTTATTACAGTTGATTATATGATATCTTTTATTCTTCATTTGTGGATGAGATTAGATTACTCTTGGTTTACTGCATTTTACAGCTTATGTATTCATACGAGGTTTCCATATATTGGAGTATACTTCGTATGTATGCAGCTGGCATGGATACGTACCTAGTCCTAAGTATTTTGGGACTAGGATCCACAAAAGCCGTATCTGGATCCAGATAGCGCATGACCCAAGGGTCGTCAGTGGCAAGAAGGATGCTGAGACATAGAGTACCGGATATCATGCAGTGAGTTGCTGATGGCACTCATCTGCAATGTTGTACGATAGTCGAGCTGGGTCCAGCGATCGTCCTTCAACATGAAATGATCACAAGCATCGTCTGAATAGACTCAAGAGTAGCATGAGGAGGGGGCTCAGGCTGCCCAAGAGCAGGTGCATCAGCCTGAGCATCAGAGTGCTCGGACTCAGCCGAAGATCCGACAGCTGCCTGAAGCCACCGTGCCTTAGATAGGAAGGCAGGGGCTGGAAGGAATTGGCACTCATCGAGAGGGACATGAAAAGCACAAAAAACCATAGGAAGATAGAGAGCATAAACCAAAGATCGTGGCCTCTTCCTAGCATTGATCATCCAGTCCATCATGGTACGTGGAAGGTTGAACGGGACATGGAAGTGAAGGTGATACAAAGCAAAAATCTCAAATTACGAAACCTCATCCGTCGATCCCTCTTTGGGCAGGATCGTAGAAAAGACAATACGATGAAGCTCGTAGAAATAGGGGTTGAAGAACTTTGCAAGTAACTTGCGTGGACGTGTGTTTGGGGTAGACAAATCGTCCTTGAAGCTTTCAAGGGAGGACCCATCGGGGAATTGAAACTTGCGTGCATCGACAAGTTTCTCCCATGAGTTGGGCTCCGAAATTTCAAGATATTCCACAAGTTCAAAGTCATTGATAGATATGTCAATTCCAGCAACACAAGAATATAAACGAGTGTCATCAAAAGTGAGATTGCAATAAAACATTTGAATTGCATTAAAATAGATAAGTGAATTTGTAGACACTAATTCATCAAAACAAAAATCATAAAATAATTAATCATAACGAAAAAAGGTAATAAAGTTGATGGGATGGCCAGTGTACACAGGACGTGATCGAAAATCATTGAACCATTCGTTTGAGGCTTCCAATGATACAAATATTCGATCATCAAACGTGTCGGGGTTAATAGGATATGGTGGATTGAACAAAGGGTAAATAGGTTGATTATTACGAGGAGGAGGATTCGAAGAGGAAGCACCATCGGTTCGAAGCCTCTTTCCTCTATTAAACAACCTAGGTGCCATGAGCAAATGGAAAAAATATGAAATTGAGATGGAGAGAAAGGAGAAATTATACCTCAAAAGGATGATGGAGGATGGAAGAGAATGATGTAAGAGATCTTCCCTTAGTATTTGGAGAAGAAATTCTCACTAGAAGGAGAAAATTAGGGTTAGGGTTTGAAGAGGAAGGGTTTGGAGTAGTTTTGGAGGAGACAATGGAGGAGAGAGAGAGGAAGAGCCCATTTTTAAGAAGGAGGTTCGAATGGTCGGGTAAAATCTGGACCCTTGGATGAAACAAAGATTAGCGGCTAAGCCCGACTGAAGTTCTAGAATGAACAGACCAAATTCAGCTCGAACTCTGTGTTAGACAGAGTTCGGCCCGAATTCTGTGTTATGGGGCCAGAACTGAAGCCAGTCTGAAATGAAGTTGAAATCAATACTTAGTTGAAAAGAATGAAAGGATAGGCATAAAATATTAGAATTTTCAAAAGTGCAAATTCAAGCAGAAGATTTCAAAAAGCTGAATCAAATGAACAAAAAATAAAGTTTGAAAATTTGAATTTAGCAAGTTATAAATAAAATTAAACCATGTAATAAACAAGGAGTTATGACACAATTGAGTATGGTGAAACTGCCTTGAGGTAGCTGCAGGGGCCGGATCCCAGCTAGCGGTAGTCCGGAGACTAGTACACCGTGTCGCTTAGACTTTTACGCCTTGTTGTCAGAAGGACCATTTCGGCTTGTACCCATAACAAAATTATCATAAGGAACCATGACATAATCGATATTTATGCAGGCCACTTTAATGAATAACCGCTT
>JANAVB010000647.1:77500-99158 GCA_029216955.1 Iris pallida | reverse complement strand
CGAGCCCAGTGGAGGCGAGTTCGCCACAATTACTCAATGCTTCAAATATATATATATATATATATATATATCTATATATATAGTACAAATGAATGTACTATTCCAATCGGAACAATACCTATCCCTTCCCGAGCGGGAATAGAAGGCAGCGGAGGGGATTAAGATTGAAAAAATTTAATCAAATCTTGCGGGATTTTGATTGGATTTTCTCCAACATCTATCCTATCTAATCCCCCTCTAATCCAAACTCATCCCTGATTCAAAATCCTGAGTAATCGAAGTTTAACCCGACCTAAAGTAGGATTTAAACAATCATAAAAAACTAGTGAGCGGATAGGGTTTTCATAAAATTCTCTCTCGACGTCGCACAACAGCTCCAACCCTTCAGCACAGAGCTCCCCCACAATGCTACGCCTCACCCCGACCGCCTCATGTCGCACTCGATCACCACACAACCGAGAAGACAACCAAACTCGAGAGAGAACAGAGCATATATGTCATATCGCAACAGTCAGGTACGCATGTTCGTCGTCCTCTTTCTCCTTCATTATGTAGCCAATCCATGAACCAATTTGTTCGTAGTAAGCACAACATATAGGACTACAAAACCTGTCAAATAGATCGAGGTAGATACCCCAAATCCTTCCCAAAAATTCGTCGAAAGTTCGACGAAAAACTGAGTTCATACACTTTGAATAAAGCAGTTTCGAGGCTGCCTTGGAAGGTGTTTCTTGTACTAAATACTAAAATTTTCGAAAACCTAACTTGAAGAAGTCATAGATAATGTATAAGGGATGAAAACCCTTTTAGTAGAATTATTTTTCGTCGATTATACAGAAAGTTAATTGCCCTCAAAAGTCCAGAAAAATAGTTTCAAAAACAGTAAAAATTTTAGAAAACTTCTCGATACGGTGTGCGTCCAAACAAACTGGGCGACGTGGTCGCAATCCATGAGCATCGAAAGATGCGTATGGATGTTGTCAACGTATGGGAATAGACGGAACTCAATTTCGTTGTGCGTGCGCGACAAAATCAAAGCGTATCCGTCGAGATACACCGTATCAGCCACTTTATAAACTATGCCATAACTTTGTGCACGTTCGTCGTATCGAGATGAAACTGGAGCTAATAGGACCGTATCATTTTTATGGTCCTGTATAACATGTTTGGTCCGATTCTGAGAAGGCTGACCAGACCATCATTTATGGTGGGCCTACGACCCGATCCAACGGGCAAAATTGTGCAGGCCCATCGAAATCCAACTTTGTCTGTTAGCTTGTTCAAATTTGCTACCACTGGACTTAGTCGAAATACATATATCTTTGGGACACCTCAAATATATGTACGGATTCAAATCAAGTTGTATACAAAATTTAAATTGAGCTACAGAAAAGACTGAAAGTTAATGAAAGCTTGCAAGATAGTGTGAAACTGAACAACATTGGTGAGGCGAGATCATGAAACGATCTATAAAACACTTAATCGAAGTGTTGGTTATGGTTCGAGGATAAACCTTGTTTTGAGTGTATATTCTGTAATGCCCCGCTCCGTACGGCGCATTACGCTGAGACGTTGACTTAAAGAGTCACGTTGACTGAATGAAATGTATCAATTTGAATCGATACGAGAGTTACGTTGTCCCGAGCAATGCATCAAACTAAGTCGACACGAAGAGTTGCATTGTCCAAAAGAATGCATCGAGTTGAATCGATGTGAAGCTCTGTATTGCCCCGAAGGATAAGTGCATTGAGTCGGCTCGAAGATTCTTAGAAATCGAATCGGCCCAAGACGCAAGTTCGAATTGATCCAAGTATTGATTTTAGTTGGCTTCATGTGCAGGCTATCCGTTTACGCTGAAATGTTAGAGGTCGGCATTTTACCTTATTCGCAACGGGTCCGAAAAAACCCAAATCAGCGCCTCGCAACGGGCTGGGACTTGGGCACGGTAGGCCTGAATCGATCGAGTAGTTCAATGAAACAAGAAGTGCTCGAATGGCTAAGTCAGAAGATTTGGCCGTACAACAAAGTTATGAATCGATCCGTATCGACTCGGCAAACAACAAGGCATATTGGCTTAAGGTGGGAGAACTGACTCTTCTTTTTACTCCTTCATGCCTAAGTAAGAATGTATCATTGTATGCTAAGTTAACCTATCGACGCCACGGGCGTGGTCCAATCGGAAGATAAATCATAGTATGTGTCGAACACTAGTTAGAACAATTGAAATGAAACGTGCATCAAATGAACGAGTCGCTATGGAACATTAGATATCGCAAAGGCGAGCGCCTCGGTGTGCAAGCCATAAGAATATGGGATAACTGTATTCGGCGAGTGCCTTTATGCACGAGCCATTCCATGCCGTCGCACACGAGTTAGAAAGGCTAGCACATTGAAAGATTATGAAGGCGAGCGCCCTAGCGTGCAAGCCACGAACATTGAACATTAAGGCTAAGAACATGGAATTATGGTATCGAGGCGTGCATCACATGCACGAATCAAAGAAATAAGAACAATCATGTCAAAGGATGCCTACATGCACGAGAATCATAAAATATGGCTTCGTTGCGAAGAGAACAGTTGTGGCATGTAGGTGACGGAACTTTCAGATGTGGCATGATACCTCGAAAAATGTTCGGGACCTTCGGGTCATTCGGTTGACGAACCTTGAGTTGAGGCATGATGCCATTGAACATTGAAACGAAGTATGGAATGTGAGAACATAGAAAATAAATGTGAGAAATATGAGATGATACGAAATTTGAGTCACGGACTCAGGACTATGCTTGGTTGTTTGAATAAGACGCACGTTGCATGGTCGAATGGACTTGAGAAATAGATTGAGAGCCCGTGCACGGGTGTTCCCTCGAACGAGTTAAATATCGAGGCGCCGGGACCGTTCGACCTAGGAGGGATGTTAATCGTTGTTGGTGCACATCTTTTAGGCATGACTTACGATCTACTACTAATGTGATAAGCCATAATTGATGATAAGTTCGACGTCCTTCGGTTATTGGGCTAACAACCCGAGCGGTGAGGACGCCGGGCTATCCAATTTGAGAAAGACGAAAGAAAAGAAAGAAAACGGAAAGATAATGAAAGAGATGAGAAACACTTTAGTTCGTTCTGGCGTGGATACGCTAATGACCTTCATATAGTTAAGGAACGATGGGTTAAAAGTACAGGCACGTATGTATCCTGTACACATAGATCCTGCATAGAGAGCACTTATAATATGACAAGAAAGGAATGGGCGTATTCACCTTGCGTCGGACAAGGGCGAGTGCGTCTATGCTGGTAAGAGTCGTACCAAAACAAACACAAGATTGCTTGCCTGCTTGCCTACTCAACTCGAATAACATGCTTGCCATGATAACATGCTTTACCGCTTTCGAATATGCCATAAAATCGACCCTAAGGAGAATATAGCAAGATCATAAGCTAAGTTGCATGATTCAACATAAATACTAAATATCGGTTTAGAAAGTGGGTCTTTTCATCAATACATGCAAGGACGAATGTACTGATCCCCCACCAGCTTTTATGCAGGGTACAGGAAATGGATTAATCGCGACGAAGCTTTGCTTGATCGCGCGGAGGCATGAAATACCGTAGCGTTTGAAGCATGCGATCGCATTGACGCTCGGATTTGCAACAGGATTGGTACGGCCGAGATATAGAAGGCATGATGTATGGAACGGTGAAATCTTTTATGGGCAAGAAATAACTTGAGTGTTGTAGCCAATCTAGCAAATTCAGTTGGGCTATTGAAAGCCTTTGTAATCTCAGTTCATTATCAATAAAGAGAATTGTTTCGTATACTCTGTTTTCTTCCATTTGCTAATATCAAATCAAAGATAACCATTTTGAGTACTTGTCATCTTGCCTTGCACGAGTACAACTCCATGCTAGTACGGCATCACGCCCCTGCGAGGATGATTCGGGTGATTCCGGATCGGGGCATGACAAATTGGTATCATATCTCTATGCTCAATTTCCTCAGGACGCTTGCTTTGTTTCAATTCCAAAGAGTTGCCAACCACCAATCGAATCACTCTTGACTCTACTTGATGTCGCACTAGATGTTCCATGCAATAAGTCTAATACAAATCGTGTAATTTTGCCGCATGTGTTTTGGAAATTACATGATGTTTGCTAAGAAAGTCGCGAAAGGTTTATTGTATTAAGTACAACGAGCCGTAAAATATTGTTGCTGCAAGTGCAACAAGTTGAAAATTGTGAAATGAGATGTTCGATGTTGCAATGCAATAAAGCTGAATGGAAAATGAAATATTGCATGAAGTGTAACGAGAGAAATAAAAAGTTGCATGAAGTGTAACGAGTGAAATAAAATGTTGTTGTATCAAATTGCAATGAGTTGAAGTATGAATGATGCCTGCAAGGATAATAAAAGTTGATATCGAATGTGTTGAACGGATTCGAGCATTGGCTTTGAATGTCACAGATAAATACTTGTACGAGATACAATGGTTATCAGAAATGAATTATTGCACAAAGTGCAACGCATATCAGAAAGAAAATATTGCACGCGGTGCAATATGGGTCAGAAGTAAAAATCGTTGCACGTTGTGCAATGCTTGTCAAAGTAAAAAATCGCTGCACGGAGTGCAACGGATATCAAAAATGAATCGTTGCACGAGATGTAACGGAAGGAACTGAAATTATAAATCGATTAAACGAATCATTCGGTTGCACACCGAACTTGTGTTGGCAAATGAAAATATTGGCCGAGTTGTGTCGGATTTGATTAATCAAAAGTTACGGTTGTGATCGGCATGATCACTGCGGAAATCGTGAGTCAGAACAAATTATTGGTTCATATTGAGTATGATGCGACGAAATTGACTTGATTTCCGAGTGGTATATGACATACCACGTATACGATGAATGACTCGATTCTGAGTGGTTATGATATACTACTTGTGCGATAAATTGCATCGATGCGTTATGAGAATTGCGGAAGGTTTGTCCGCAATGGACGGGAGAGTACCGAGACTCGATTGAAATTTGTATGACGGTATGTTGATGCAAGTGTTCTTCGATAATCGGTTGGAACGATAGGGCAGGTACTCGTATCAATGAATGATATGTCGAACGAATAAAAAATAAAAAAAATTATAAGTCGATCGAACGATCGAGACAAGCAAAACGATTATGCCTTAAAGCAATAATCGGATCGACGGGAAAGGAAAACTTGAACTTACAAACGAGCCGCACGACTTGCGATCTTCAAAAAATGTTGGACAAGGCAAATTATAATCGTATTGCACGATGTGCGACTTCGATGAAGAGTTGGTTGATGTAGGTAAATAGTGCATAAGAGATAGTTGGTTACGTTACGGTGAAACTCTTTTGAGTACGACTGAAACACGCAAAAACTTAGAGGGCGTGATCGTATAGCTCGAGGGTTCGACGTTGGATAATCGGTAACTCGGTTACGCGATCAAAGTATAGTGGGATGCGATGAAAACGGAAAACAAGTTGATGCGTATGGAAAAGTTTGTAGTAAACTTGGAGGTATGCAATATGAACTAAAGTCGACGTTGATGGGGATTCAAAGTTGACCCTCGTGTTATCGAAATTGATACGACCTATCGGAAATTGATACGCAAGAAAACGTAAGCACGATGTGAGAACACAAAATAGAGCGGGCCTACGATATCAGATTTTTGGAATAGTAATATGGAAGTGTCGAACTGGTTGATCGTAAACTTTGTGATTGATCAGGACGAGACCGTAAAGTTATCGACGATTGTTTCGATGCGTATAGCATCTCAGGTGTCGACCGTGGGTAGATAACTCGAACTCAATATGAGTAGATGTTTCGGGAATTTCGGAATCATCGACAGTAGTGCATGACTTTACTCGGAGGATAGTTGCGCATCAGTTGTGCCAATAGAAATAGTTTTGTCCGAAACTGGGTAGTCGCATAGAAATCGTCAGAACGTGATTTGGCTCCGAAATAAGATATAACATGGTTCGTAGTAAACTGTCTTTCGTTAATGATCCATAATTATTGAGCGTAGCTTCGGGGTAGCTGACCTTAGAAGACTTGACCGCAAAATCAAATTGAATGTTGCAGACCGTAAGATGTCCTATGCGATATCGCATATGAAATCGCATCGATTACAAATATAATGTGGTGCATGTTGATGATAAGTTTAGGCGATTTTGAGAATCATGCTATGCACGAGCACGAGTGGTAAGAGAATGACTTACGAGTTATGTCGTTAGATTTGGATTCACCTTGTAATTGAGCTTGCGTGAATCGAACTTATATTCGATGTTGCGAGACGGATAAGTTGGGAATTTGGCTAGTGAATTCCTACTCGTTAGAAATCGAACGTAAGATGCATCGTAGAGACTTTGAGTCAAAGCGATTGTTGTCTTGAGCACCGTCGTCTCGATGTAAACTTTTATGTCGGATAGATTGTGGCCTTTGTGCAATGTCAATTTAAAGTTGCGTCGGAAGAATTTAAGCACGGTGTCTAGGTAAGTAACCTAGCGGGCATAGTCCTGAATGTTGATACATTTGCAAGTCAACAAAGGAAATCGTATCGAGATAGGTTGCATAGCCAGACTTCGATAATAGTTAGATAGCGATTTCGAACACAAGGCGTTACGGAGGATCGTTGCGATCGGATGCGCAACGGCTCGACGCGACACATAGAATTGATGGTCCATACGAAATATACGAAACGAGAAATATGATTTTTGAATCGTATTGCATGTCGTGACCTTATTAGACAATCGCGTACGCATCAAATATGCATATGCAATAGAAATTTTGAGAATGACCGCTAGAGATTTTGTCCGATACGAGAGTACGAGATGACAAGCATTAGAATTAAAAATTTGCCTGTTAGCTTGTTCAAATTTGAAACCACTAGACTTGTTCGAAATACATATATCTTTGGGACGTCTTGAACATATGTACGGATCCAAATCGAATTGTATACAAAATTCAAATTAAGCTGCAGGAAAGACTGAAAGTTAATGAAAGCTTGCAAGATAGTGTGAAACTGAACAACATTGGTGGGACGAGATCATAAAATGATCGATAAAATACTTAATCGGAGTGTTGGTTTTGGCTCAAGGACGAACCTTGTTTTGAGTGATATATTCTGTAATGCCCCGCTCCGCACGACACATTACACTGAACGTTGACTCAAAGAGTCACGTTGACCGAATGAAATGTATCGATTTGAATCGATACGAGAGTTACGTTGTCCCGAACAATGCATTGAACTAAGTCAATGCGAAGAGTTGCATTGTCCCAAAGAATGCATCGAGTTGAATCGATGCGAAGCTCTGCATTGCCCCGAAGGATAAGTGCACTGAGTCGGCTCGAAGATTCTAAGAAATTGAATCGGCCCGAGGTGTAAGTCCGAATCGATGCAAGTATTAATTTTAGTTGGTTTTATATGCAGGCTATCCGCTTACGCTGTAATGTTAGAGGTCGACATTTTGTCTCATTCGCAACGGGTCCACAAAACCCAAATCACCGCCTTGCAACGGGCTGGCACTTGGGCACGGTAGGCCAGAATCGATCGAGTAGTTCAATGAAACAAGAAGTGCTCGAATGGCTAAGTCAGAAGATTTGGCCGTACAACAAAGTTATGAAATTGAGCCGTATCGGCTTGGCAAACAACAAGGCGTATCGGCTTAAGGTGGGAGGAATGACTCCTTTTTTTACTCCTTCATACCTAAGTAAGAATGTATTATTGTATGCTAGGTTAACCTATCGACGCCACGGGCGTGGTCTGATCGGAAGATAAATCATAATGTGTGTCGAACACTAGTTAGAACAATTGAAATGAGACGTGCATCAAATGCAGGAGTCGCTATGGAACATTGGATATCGCAAAGGTGAGCGCCTCGGTGCATAAGCCACAAGAACATGGGATAACTGTATTCGGTGAGTGCCTTCGTACACGAGCCATTCTGTGCCTTCATGCACGAGTTAGAAAGGCTAGCACATTGAAAGATTATGAAGGCGAGCGCCCTAGCGTGCAATCCACGAACATTGAACATTAAGGCTAAGAACATGGAATTATGGTATCGAGGCGTACATCGCATGCATGACTCAAAGAAATGAGAACTATCGTGTCAAAGCGTGCCTACGTGCACGAGAATCATAAAAGATGGCTTCATTGCGAAGAGAACAGTTGTAGCATGTAGGTGACGGAACTGTCAGATGTGGCATGATGCCTCGAAAGTGTTCAGGACCTTCGGGTCATTCGGTTGACGAACCTCGAGTTGAGGCATGATGTCATTGAATATTGAAATAAAGTATGGAATGTGAGAACATAGAAAGTAAATATGAGAATACGGGATGATACAAAATCTGAGTCGCAGACTCAAGACTATGCTTGGTTGTTTGAATAAGACACGCGTTGCATGGTCGAATGGACTTGAGAAATGGATTGAGAGCCTGTACACGAGTGTTCCCTCAAATGAGTTAAATACCGGGGAGCCGGGACCGTTCGACCTAGGAGGGATGTTAATCATTATTGGTGCACATCTTTTGGGCATGACTTTCGATCTGCTACAGATGTGATAAGATACAATTGATGATAAGTTCGACGTCCTTCGGTTATTGCGCTAGCAACCCGAGCGGAAAGGACGCCGGGTTATCCAATTTGAGAAAGATGAAAGAGAAAAAAAAAGAAAAGATAATGAAAGAGATGAGAAACATTAGTTCATTCTGGCATGGATACGCCAATGACCTTCATATAGTTAAGGAACGACAGGTTGAAAGAGCAGGCACGTATGTATCATGCACACATAGATCCTGCATGGAGAGCACTTATAACATGACAGGGAAGGAATGGGCCATATTAACCTTGCGTCGGAGCAAGGGCGAGTGTGTCTATACTGGTAAGAAGTCGCTCCACAAAACAAATACGAGATTGCTTGAATTCTTGCCTACTCAACTCGAATAACATGCTTGCCATGATAACATGCTTTACCGCTTTCGAATATGCCATGAAATCGACCCTAAGGAGAATATAGCAAGATCATAAGCTAAGTTGCATGATTCAACATAAATACTAAATGTCGGTTTAGAAAGTGGGTCTTTTCATCAGTACATGAGAGGACGAACGTACTGATCCCCCACCAGCCTTTATGCAGGGTGCAAGAAATAGATTGCTCGCGACGAAGCTTCGCTTGATCGCGCAAAGGCATGGAATGTCGTAGCTTTTGAAGCGTGCGATCTTGACACTCGGACTTACAACAAGATTAATACGGCCGAGATATAGAAGGCATGATATATGGAACGGTAAAATTCTTTGTGGGCAAGAGAGAACTTGAGTGTTGTAGCCAATCTGGCAAATTCAGTTTGGCTATTGAAAGCCTTTGTCATCTCATTTCATTATCAAGAAAGAGAATTGTTTCGTATACTCTGTTTTCTTCCATTTGCTAATATCAAATCAAAGATAACCATTTTGAGAACTTATTATCTTGCCTTGCATAAGCGCAACTCCAGGCTTGTGCAACATCACGCCCCCTACGAGGACGATAATTCGGGTGATTCCTGGTCAGGGCGTGACAACTAGAAATGACCCAAGCTCCCTAGGTAGGGGTTATTAGTCATACGTGTACTATAGTGTGTGATATATATTTGTTTGTGATTTGGGTTGATAGATATTACATGAAGTATGGTTCTCATGGACAGTGGGATAGACCTTGGTACTGCAGTCTCAGCACAGTACGGACAACTCCAGGCAAGTATACCATTGGTCTAGCATAAATAATAACAGCTGCACATGGCACGTGTGGTTGGCCAGATTTATTGTCACGACCCGCTCCCGAATAATAGGATACGAGTCAGATACGCCCAACCTACATTGGAAGACACAACGCAGTAAGCTGTACAATATTATGGAGAACTCCAAGTCATAATATAAATAATCACCAAAGCATTTATAACGTCCCAGAATCACCACAATCCATCAAGTTATTTGAACAATATCATCCGGAGACAAATCCGGTAACATGAATAAAATATACAACTCTAGAATCTCACGGCTAAATACAAGGTTAAATCTCCAAAACAAAACTAGGAAATGAACTAGTCTAAATCTCCGTAAAGCCTATATCCATCCTGCTCTCTATGGCCTCAAGCTCTAGCCCATAAGAGGTGCAATATCCTTAAGTATACCTGCAACGTATCCTGTCAGGAAGAGAGCAAAGTATAACCGTGACAAGAAGCACTAAACAAAGTAAACTGAAATGCATGAATAATGAACTACAATATGAACTATGGTACAAGAACCGGAACATGAAACTGTAGTACATGGATAACGATGAAACTACACTACCAGATCCAAAACAATAAAGTAGACTATCAGTGTAACATGCATTTGAAATAATTATCAGAATATGTGACCGACTGGGGTAGTACAGGGTACAAGAGCACAGGAGCACATGAATAAGGGTATGGCTCAGAGTCCCACGTGCCACGATGTGAGACCTAAGCTATTAATCAATGCCTCGCTAATATAGGATTGGTCACATATCTGTAGTATTTCCCTACCCCAATGTACAAGTAAGAACACTAAACAATAAACGATGAACAATCGTGTGTACAACGTGTCTATATGAGAACATGTAGCAAGTCAAAAATACAGAGTAAATAGCTCGAGTCGGTGTACTTGCCTTTGCCTTCAAACCAATGAATCTCAACTGTCCACCTGAGTGTTTGGTATAAGTTGGTTAGATTTTAAAACAATGATTATTAGCTAACTATTTACTTCTAGTAACTAACTAGCTAAGAATACTTCTAACTTACTGGTTAGGCTGACTAGTAACCATATGAACTCACTTAGCTAAAATAAAGCTATAATACCAATTCTAAATAAGGCTTGGATACTAATATGATTGTAGTAAAATATTTAATATACCATAAGAAGCATACTATAGCAAGATATTAAATATCCTCATAAAAATACATTTATCTAGTTTTAACCAAATATTAGTCAAAGATAATTTATAATACTAGTATAGAATAATATTAATTAGATAGATAATCAATTCATCCTATTACTGTCACAACTTGTATTTAGCAGTAAGTAGAAAGCGGAATAATGATGCTAGCTAAACATTTGCTAACCAACTATTATTAGCAAGGAAACATTTTAGTAAAATAATAATAGCAACAAGTAATTCATAGAACTAGTCCTAATATTAATTAAATTTACTAACAAAATTTATTAAGAAATTAAAGGATAAAAGACAGCCCACAATACTAAGGCTCAACACAACCAATACCCATACTATCAGCCCCAATCCAGTACAACAAATTACTCCCTGCAAGCCCAAAATAGTCCATACCCAGTAAGACCAGTCGAGTAAAACCTGACCCAAACCACCTCATATCCTGTGAGTTACAACTAGCTATTACTCCCACACCATAAAAACCCAGCTTTAACTAAAATACTTGCTCAACATACAACAAAATCTTAGCAATCATAAGTTAAACCAATAACCTAGCATAGCACCCCCTGCATTCAACCAAAACATGATCCAAACCCCCATCAAGTACTAATGTATTCTCTCCAATCCCTCCAAACCAATTTCGAATATTAGCCAACCAAAGAGAACTATAGTCTAACTCCATATAGATTAACCAACCAAAACCTAAGTAAATTATACATAACTCAAAAGAATTTAGACACAAAACTCAGCAAAAATAGGTACACAATTTAGAAAATTAGGGACACAAAGCACCAAAAAATTATACAGAAACCCCCAGCTCTTCACTATACTAAAAATAGTACACAATTCAAATCCATGCTTCCTGCTATGCTATACTCCAGTTGTTCAGTCCTAGTCTGACACTCCACACTTGGACACGGGCTCACATTGAACATGAACACGTTGGACATGAATACGCTGGATACAATCAAAATCGAACGCGAGCTAATCCATAATTCCTACAACCAATCATGTCCAGTGCTCATGTCAATTCTAGGTTCGAATAATAGATCTCTAATAATTAAGAAAAGTTAAGTAATACCTGTGTAATAGAGATCAAATCTGGGATTGGAGACACAATAGGACACGTCTCTACGAGTCCAGTTGAATTTCGAAAGTTCGGAATTGATTACAAAATTTTGAATCCTTGCCTCTACTCAATTGATCAATGCCTTCCTGATCGAGTGTCACGTGCAAGCTCCAGCGAAGAAAGAAAACCAACATCGATCGATCATCAAGATTAGTCTGAAACAATTCAGATCGGAGAATAATTGAAATCAAACTCACCATCGTTTCGATGTTCGCAGAATCTATGATCGAGCAAGCCAAGAACGAGTAGGGGATTTCAATCGATTCGATCAATTGGCTGGAATAAACTTGTTCGATCTATAAAATCCAGATCAAAAATGTATAGATTGAATCGAGATTGGGAATTAACGAAGGATAGAAGACGATCAAATGGACTCACCGGTTTATAGGCATATTTTCGCGTCGTCGATGCCGCCGAAGAAGACGAAGGTTGCCGGAGAAGATCCCACAATCGTCGAGATGGAAGAACCACCAGAGAGAAGGAGAAGCGCCGCCGAGGAGATCTAGGCGTGCATCGCTGTGGTACGCTGCCGGGAACCGACTCCTTAGCCGTAGCCGTCGTTCGTCGTCGACGAGGAAGAGTCTGCGCCATCGAGAATGGTGAGGCACTATTGAGGAGCGGCCGACGCCTGGTCACCGGGAAATTGTGCCCAACCGAGCACCGCCTGGCCATCGTGCATCCCTTGTCAAGGAGGCTGGGTCTAGATGCCAAGGTGGTGGAGACAAACCACTACCCTTGCCATCACCATCACCATTGTTGCTCAAAATTAAGGTTAGGGCACAAAATTGGGGAAAGGGGTGAGGAAGGAAAAGAGGAATGGAGTTTGAGCTCCTACAATTCTCAGAACACAGAGAGAGAGAGAGAGAGTAGGCTTAAATAGAGATTTTTAGGGAAAAAGCTACTTTACCAAAAAGCCCCCAATAATTTGCTTTATTACAAACAGTAGGGAAATTAGTTAGAAAGGTTGTTGGGATTGTAGGAAGTTTGTTAGAAACTTGGAGAGAGGAAAAAGAAATAGAGGGAAACTTAATTGGTACAAAATTTGAATTGCTCTCTTGAGCTAAGTAACCAATTTAATTTATCAAAAAAAATGTTTTATTAAGAATAAGAAAACCAATTAAATAATTATTAGATCCATAATAACTTAATAGCCACAAAATGTTCTAAACCACATCATGATACTAATCAAAATTAATATTCCCATAAACAAACCATAAAATAAAATATGACTAAATTATAAAATCCCAAAAAAATACAAAATTCAATAATTCGGGAAAGCGGGGTTACAAATCTTCCCCTTAGAAAATTTTGTCCTTGAAATTTCAAAATGGTACGATTTGACACGATAAGGTAATCAGATACAAAACTTGAAATTAGCACGATTTAAAGTGGAATAAAATGATAGTCACTGAAATCATGATCACAGGATAATAGTCTCAATAGTACCCGACGATCTTGCATATCTGGGGTCACTTTCCCTATAGTTCCTAACCCGCTAGTATGCATCTGGCTACAGTGAACCATCGGTTCCATGGTCCCGATAATACTATATTACCGCAATACTTTTATCAACTTTATCCGATTATAAAATAAATTTAGGACTTAGCTTCAATAATATCTGAGAACCTGTGAATACTCGTAATTACTTTGACTTAGAGCCCCTGTCTTGCCAGTGCACAGCTAGCTGCAGTGGACTCACGGCCTCCATAATCCAGGTCATAGTAGGTTGTCAAATATTTTCTTAACTTTATCCAGAAATTTCAAGGAAGTTTATGAAAATTCTAAGTGATGAAAGAGAGTGATAGTATCTGTTCTTTATAAACAAGTTTTATTGGATACCAAGAGACAATCGAAAGCCAATAAGTAGCTACTAGGTACTATGAAACAAACAGTACGATAAGGCAGACTTTAGAAACAAGTCCTGAATGGAGAAACAACAAAGGAATGCTAAAAGAACATCGAAAGAATGGTAGTGATCCACAAGTGCCCCCGGTCGTCAGTACTCATCCGGAATCAGGATAGTCTCCACTTCCTCGGCTGTCAGAAGGTAGACTCGTTCCTCTGGCTATGCTCCCTGCGGCTGCTGGATCTGAAGAGGTAGGTCCTCCTGCTATAGTCCCAGTGCTCCTCGTACACGTCCTTGGACAGTGCGATCAGCAGCTTCTGGACAGTCTTTGACCTAGTGAGCAGGTGATCCACAGAACAAGCAAAGCCTCAGTCTCTTACAGTATTCGTCGTAGTGATTTCCTGGGCGGTGACAGTAGTTGCAAGTGACTACCAACTGCTGCCTCTGTGGCTGATCTGCATAAACTCTGGCCGGACGGTGATGCTGCTGTGCTGGCTGCTGATGTGGCCTCGCCTGAATCTGGGTCCTCTTTGTCGGTGTCTGATAGTTGCTACTGCCGGTATCCCTGTCCCTCTTGAGCTTCGGGTGCATCTCCTTCTCCACCGCCTGAGCAATCTTGAGAATGCTCGTATAAGTCGTCGCCCGGCTGATCGCCACTGCATCCTGTAACTCTCTGGTGAGGCCCTTCTTGAACCTCCAAGTCCTCTCTTTTGGTGTGCCGACTAGGTTCTCCGCGAACCTGCTGAGTCGGGTGAACTCCGATGTGTACTTTTCCACCGTCATGTTCCCCTACTGCAGTGCCTCGAACTGCATCCGAAGCTCGTCTCTCTCTATGTCTGGAAAGAACTTCTCTTTGAACTAAGTTTTAAAGCCTGTCAAGAGAATCTATGGTACGGCCAACTGAGGCTCCTTTCGATACCAGGCTCTAGCAATGTTAAAAAGTCGCATGCTCGTAACTTCCACCTTCAGGTCATCTGGAATCCTCACCATCTTCAGCGTCCGTTCGGCGTTTTCCAACCACTCATCAGCATACACTATCCCTTTATGGCCCCAAAAATCTATCGGACAGAGATTCTGGTAGTCTCTGGCGGTCCCTGGTCTCGGTGCTGCTGGCGCTTTAGGTGTTACCGATGCTGGTGGAGCCGGCTCTTGGGTCCTGAGGGCATCTACGACCGTAGCACGAAACTGCACAGCCTGATGGTTTTGTGCCTCCATGAACTGCTGGAACATGGCCATCACCTGGGCGCTATCGAACATCATCGTCGGAGGTAGCGGAGGAAACTGAGGAGGTGGTGGTGGAAGCTGCTCTACTGGTATATCGACTGCGGTCTGATCCGAAGCTCCTGTAGCTCCGGGCTGATCTGCGGTCTTTCTAGTGGCAACCATCCTGTAATAGAAAGAAAACTCGTTGATTGCTAAGTCCTAGAAAAATAGTAAACCTCTTAGAAAATAATGAGTATAATCAATAACTATAACCATTTCCCACGGATCCTATGCTGTGATGAGTTTTTCTTAGTCTAACAGGTCCCCAATAGCACTTTATAGCCAAAGTGCCATTAGGACTGACCCGTATGGGCCGCCACTAAAAATATGTCATGACCCGCTCCCGAATAATCGGACACGAGTCGGACACGTCCAGCCTACGTTGGAAGACGCAAAGCAGTAACTGTACAATACTATGGAGAACTCCAAGTCATAATGTAAATATTCACCACAGCATTTATAACGTCCCAGAATCACCACAATCTATCAAGTTATTTGTACAATATCATCCAGAGACAAATCCGGTAACATGAATAAAATATACAACTCTAGAATCTTACGTCTAATATACAAGGTAAAATCTCTCAAACAAAACTCGAAAATGAACTAGTCTAAGCCTATGTCCATCCTGTTCATGACTATGGCCTCAAGCTCTAGCCCATAAGAGGTGCAATATCCTCAAGTATACCTGCAATGTATCCTGTCAGAAAAAGAGCAAAGTACAACCCGGACAAGAAGCACTAAACAAAGTAAACTAAAATGCATGAATAATGAACTACAATATGAACTATGGTACCAGAACCGGAATATGAAACTGTAGTACATGAATAACGATGAAACTATAGTACCAGATCCAGAACAATTAACTAGACTATCAGTGTAACATGCATTTAAAATGACTATCAGAATATGTGACCGACTGGGGTAGTACAGGGTACAAGAGCACAGGAGCACATGAATAAGGGTATGGCTTAGAGTCCCACATGCACGATGTGAGACCTAAGCTATTAATCAATGCCTAGATAATATAGGATTTGTCATATATCTGTAGTATTTCCCCACCCCAATGTACAAGTAAGAATACTGAACAATGAACAATGAATGATGAATAATCGTGTGTACAACGTGTCTATATGAGTACATGTAGCAAGTCAGAAATACAGAGTAAAGAGCTCGAGTCGGTGTAGTTGCCTTTGCCTTCAAACCAATGAATCTCAACTGTCCACCTGAGTGTTTGGTATAAGTTGGTTAGATTTTAAAATAATGATTATTAGCTAACTATTTACTTCTTCTAACTAACTAGCTAAGAATACTTCTAACTTACTGGTTAGGCTGACTAGTAACCATATGAACTCACTTAGCTAAAATAAAGCTATAATACCAATTCTAAATAAGGCTTGGATACTAATATGGTTTTAGTAAAATATTTAATATACCATAAGAAGCATACTATAGCAAGATATTAAATATCCTCATAAAAATACATTTATCTAGTTTTAACCAAATATTAGTCAAAGATAATTTATAATACTAGTATAGAATAATATTAATTAGATAGATAATCAATTCATCCTATTATTGTCACAACTTGTATTTAGCAGTAAAGTAGAAAGTGGAATAATGATGATAGCTAAACATTTGCTAACCAACTATTATTAGCAAGGAAACATTTTAGTAAAATAATAATAGCAACAAGCAATTCATAGAACTAGTCCTAACATCAATTAAATTTACTAACAAAATTTATTAAGAAATTAAAGGATAAAAGACAGCCCACAACACTAAGGCTCAACACAACCAATACCCATACTATCAGCCCCAATCCAGTACAACAAATTTCTCCCTGCAAGCCCAAAATAGTCCACACCTAGTAAGACCAGTCGTGTAAAACCTGACCCAAACTACCTCATCTCCTGTGAGTTACAACTAGCTATTACTCCCACACCATACAAACCCAGCTTTAACTAAAATCCTTGCTCAACATACAACAAAATCTTAGCAATCATAAGTTAAACCAATAACCTAGCATAGTCCTCCTGCATTCAACCAAAACATGATCCAGACCCCCATCAAGTACTGATGTATTCTCTCCAATCCCTCCAAACCAATTTCGAAAATTAGCCAACCACAGAGAACTATAGTCTAACTCCATACAGATTAACCAACCAAAACCTAAGTAAATTATACATAACTCAGAAGAATTTAGACACAAAACTCAGCAAAAATAGGTACACAATTTAGAAAATTAGGGACAGAAAGCACCAGAAAATTATACAGAAACCCCCAGCTCTTCTCTACGAGTCCAGTTGAATTTCGAATGCTCGGAATTGATTACAAAATTTTGAATCCTTGCCTCTTCTCATTTGATCAATGCCCTCCTGATCGAGTGTACTGTGCAAGCTCCAGCCAAGAAAGAAAGCCAACGTTGATCGATCATCAAGATTAGTGTGAAACAATTCCGATCAGACAATAGTTGAAATCAAACTCACCATCGTTTCGATGTTCACAGAATCTATGATCGAGCAAGCCAAGAACGAGTAGGGGATTTCAATCGATCCGATCAATTCGCTGGATCGAACTTGTTCGATATATAAAATCTTGATCAAAAAGAATAGATCGAATCGATATTAGGAATTAATGAAGGATAGAAGACGATCACTCACCGATTTATCGGCATATTCCTGCGTCGTCGATGCCGTCAGAGAAGACAAAGTTTGCCGGAGAAGATCCCGTAGTCATCGAGATGGAAGAACCACCGGAGAGAAGGATAAGCGCTGCGGAGGAGATTTAGGCGTGCGTCGCTTTGGTGCGCTGCCGGGAACCGACTCCTTAGCCGCAGCTGTAGTTCATCATCGACGAGGAAGAGTCTGTGCCGTCGAAAATGGTGAGGCGCTGTTGAAGAGCGGCCGACACCTGGTTGCCGGGAAATTGTGCCCAACCGAGCGCCGCCTGGCCGTCGTGCGTCCCTCATCGAGGAGGCCGGGTCTAGATGCCAAGGTGGTGGAGACAGACCACCACCCTTACCATCACCATTGTTGCTCGAAATTAGGGTTAGGGCACGGAATTGGGGAAAGGGGTGAGGGAGGAAAAGTGTAATAGAGTTTAAGCTCCTACAATTCTCAGAACAGAGAGAGAATAGGCTTAAATAGAGATTTTTAGAGAAAAAGCTACTTTACCAAAAAGCCCTCAATAATTTGCTTTATTATAAACAGTAGGGAAATTAGTTAGATAGGTTGTTGGGATTGTAGGAAGTTTGTTAGAAACTTGGAGAGAGGAAAAAGAAATGGAGGGAAACTCAATTGGTACAAAATTTGAATTGCTCTCTTGAGCTAAGTAACCAATTTAATTTATCAAGAAAAAATGTTTTATTAAAAATAAGAAAACCAATTAAATAATTATTAGATCCATAATAACTTAATAGCCACAAAATGTTCTAAACCACATCATGATACTAATCAAAATTAATATTCCCATAAACAAACCATAAAATAAAATATGACTAAATTATAAAATCCCAGAAAAATATAAAATTCAATAATTTGGGAAAGTGGGGTTACATTTATCCCTTAGTCGATCACATGTCGAAAGTGGTATTTTAACTCTCTAGTTAGATGCAGTCTTATTATATAGTATTGTTTCTGTTTCAGTTGTTTATTACTGTTCATATTACTGCCTTATCTTTATTACCATACTATCATGCTTTTACTCACATATTTTATACCATGATTCTTTGTTTATCCACCCATCATGTATTTCAGTATTATTTATCATTTTATAGATTTTGTCAATTTTGGAACTGCTGTTAGAATGTACTCATTCTATTCCTGAATGGAAACCAATTTTTCAGGTTAGTCGCGACTACCCTTAGCATTGGAAAGATAAGGGTGTAATTGAAGGCCAAAACCCTAGAAGACTAGTTATATAGAAGTGTTGATTCAATATTTGTGAGATATTGTATTTTTCTTCAAATGTAAAACTTGTAAATATTGTAAATTGATTTAGTGTTGTGAATGAGCAAATATAAAAATATATTTTATGAGCACTTATTTATTGTGGGTAAGACAGCATACTACCGTTGACACTGCGGTGTAGGCTGGACTTGGCGCACGCACTCGCATCCCGAAAAGCGGGTGCGGGTCATGACAAGTTTTTTTGGGTACCCCATGCAGGTATGTTTTCGCAAACTTGTGCAAACTCTTTGTATTACCATATTAGTCGTACTACTGCGAGCCTACGACTAGGATGCAGATTTACAATTAGGATTAATTTTATTTTAGGAGAATGATTAGGACTAGGAGTCCCTTATTCGATTTGACTATTGGGTAGTTAAGGTTGCTAAGTAGGCCATATGATTTAGCCAAGGATTAACTTAATTCTAAACCCTATTAGATAACTTGAGAATTTTTATAGAGAGATATACCATTGTGTTTTGATACGTTGGTAGGATCTAAGGTGGGTAGACTGTTCGCCCAGTAAACTAGGACTTCCTAGGATTCAATTTCTAATCTTGATCATTGTGCAATTTTATTTTTCCCCTCTAATCATCATCATATCATAAAAAATCTTATTCCTTATTTATTTCTCTTTAAGGAATTTTTTTTTAATATCTGATTCAATTATCCATATATTGATCCCAAGCCTTTTAAGGTATATAAGTTTTCCTCAATCATTGAATATCCATGTAATAGGGATTAGAAAATTTATACTTATTTTGGCTTCGATCATTATATTTTCCTAATCACTCATTTATTTTTTAAAAATTGATACTTGATGAACAGATACTTACACTTTTCCCTATCTTGATCACCTTGGAATTGTTTGAGTTTTTAGAAGTTCCTTTGAAATTCATATGGATATAGTTGGAATAAATTTTGACTTACAATGGCAAGGCAGATGCACACTATCCCTATTTATTTGAATTATGGAGACTGATTTGAATTATGGAGACTGCGGGTTCACTGCAGCTAGCAGTGCAATGGCAAGGCATGACCCTATGTTGAAGTAATTTCAAGTAAGCGTAGGTTACCGAATTTTATTAAACTGTCTTAATTTTCCTATTTAATCTTTGAGTTATTACGTCAATATTGGATAGGGTTGAAAGAGTATTTGATACCATATTCTTATTTGAGTCATTGAACCAAGGATTTACTGCAGCTAGATGTACACTAGCGAGACATAAATTCTCGGTAAAGTGACTTTGGATATGCTTATGATTTTCAAATACCATAGAGGCTATATCTTTTATTGGCATATGACTATTACACCCTCATTTCATTATGATTTTGTACCCTATCTTATTGTAAAGCCTCATTGCATCTTTCTTACCATCCTATTAGTTCCCTCATACTAATCATTTAGTATATTGTGATTTTCTTTCACTAGAGTCATAGTCGTACCTAGGTCTTGATTCTATAATCGTGCCTAAATAATTTTGCTTAACTAGTTGATCGTTCCAAAATGAGTTCAATTTTGATCGTTCTGAAACAACTTTGATCGTGACTAAACTATTTTGACTATAATCATAATCGTGCCTATATTTCAACTCAATTATTGCAAATGTTTAAATTTATTCCAGCTTTGATCATGATTATTTTGATCATATTCGTACTCGTGCCAAATTTTAATCATGCTTAGATGACTTGCATGATTAGCCTTGATCGTAACTACATCCTACTTGTATCCAAGAGATTCTAATCTTGTTAGACTTT
Organism: Iris pallida; assembly: GCA_029216955.1. Classification (NCBI taxonomy): domain Eukaryota; kingdom Viridiplantae; phylum Streptophyta; class Magnoliopsida; order Asparagales; family Iridaceae; genus Iris; species Iris pallida. Next base: position 78,253 of record JANAVB010000647.1, on the reverse strand, counting down.
GTCTAACTTTTGATCGTTGATCATGCTTACATAATTTCGATTAGTGATTAATCGTGCCTAATGACTTGTCTCATTTACTAATCCCTTAAGCATGCTTAGGTTTTGGCCTTGATTAGATCCTTGACCATATAATTTGATCATATTTTGATCGTGTCTAAACAATCAATCATGCTAAACCAAATTCCTTGATCATTCTTAAATAAAAATTTAATCGTGACTCAATCATTTTGAATATTTTGGATCGTGCCAAAGTGCATCCTTCCTTAAGGTTTCGACTCTATCCACGATTATGCTTATCTAATTTTGTATTGTATCATTTTTTTTGATTATATTTTTACTAGTGCCTGTTACGACCCGCACACGGAGTAAGGGCACGAGTGCGTGACAGTGTCCGAGCCTACGCCACAAAAAATGGTATAGAACGCTGTCTAGGTCTACTATCTAACAACAATTTTAATATTAAACCTGTCGAGATAGTCAACTCCAAATGGAGGACAAGCAATGACAATATAATATACACAATCACAATATTCTAAGAATGATAAATGATACTGAAAGATAAAGACAACAAGATATTAAAATATCATCCAGAAAATCCGACAAAGAAATAATACAAGTCTAGAGTCTCAGAGTCAACAATCTCAAATATAAATTCTAATATAATAACATGCCAAGGTGTAATCTGGAGACAAAGTCTAGTACCAAACTAATCTAGCTGAGCTACCACTAATGCCTTATCAGTTGGAACTAACC
>JANAVB010000647.1:0-72500 GCA_029216955.1 Iris pallida | reverse complement strand
TAACATATGATTAAAAATATAAATAAATACAATGACAGTTTAGAAATATCTGCATACATTGGAGTTCATAATTTAAGTTTACAAAAATCTGAATACTAATAGAAATGATCATAGTTCATAATTTAAGATTACAGAAATATGAATACATTGAAATCACAGTTTTATCAATCATCCTCTGAAAATTCATCTTCTTCGTTTGCCTCATCCTCTTCCTCTTCCTCCTCATCTTCACTAGCATCTCCTTCATCTTTCCATTCGAATACTTGTACCTCTTCTACACAAGTAGATATAAAATGGAGAACTTCTGCTGAGTCGACATCAACTGTATTTGGTACAAAAGGCAGCTCGTCCTCCTGATAAGCCACTTCGTCGATGTCGTAGATATTTATGGCTTTAGTCTTGCATACTGCCCACCAGTCGTACCTCGTTGTTCTCCGTCTAGGATATGTTGTAAAATATACGAGTTGAGCTTGACTTGCTCGGATAAATGGTTCGTATCCTTGGTATCGACAATGGTAGTTAATATCCACAAGACCATGCTTGTCAATTTTCCATCCTTGATCTTGTATCGGATCGAACCAATCAACTTTGAACAACACGATCTTGGCAGGCTCTGTGCCATAGTTGTACGTCAATTCCACAATCTTCAGTAAGACGCCATAGAAATTATTGTCTGGAGTGACATCTTTGTAGTTTGTAGATTTGATATACAAGCAACTGTTTTTTATGGAATCAATATCCAGGAAGCTATCTCTGATGGGAGCATTTGTTGACTTAAACTTAAACCCATGCACGCAATAACTTGGCCATATTTTGACGGCATAAATTGGTCCCTTGGCAAGAGTTCTAATAGATTCATTCTCAAGGGTGACGTCCGGACGATCGACCTAAACACGAGAAGATACAAAATTAAGTTCAATGTTAAGTTATTTTTTGTGCGAATACAAATGGAGGAAGATTCTAACTAGCTTCTAACGTACATATGCATTCAACCAAGACGGGAAATGAAGTCTCATTTCTTCTTCTACTTCTTCATCTACAATGTATGGTCTACTTGACCTCACCTCATTATTAAATTTGCTGAAAACCAATAAATATCGGTGTTTGCAAAAATAAAAGTATAAAACTTTATTGATACAAACTTTGTAAAGATTACAAGAATTCTGGGAAAGTACAACTGTAGGAATCCAATCTAGAAGACGATTGCTTTATCCCTTGGACGATGTAAACTTTGAAGACGGTAGCCTCTGAAGTTGACTTGAAGGCAAAAGCCTCGGAGAATTGAAGGCAAAAGCCTCGGAAGAATGCAGCAGCACTTGGGCAAGAACTCCTGAACTCTCTGAACTTTTATGTCTGATCTCTCTATCTGATCTCTGATTTCTGATCTGTGATCCCCTTGAATGGAGACTTGAAACTCTATTTATAGAGTTCTGGAAATAACTAACTTTTAGTTATTCTAGACTGCGCATGATGGATTGCGCATGAATTGGATTGCGCAACAGTAGACTACGCAGGCAGTTGTCTGATTATGGGCCAACTGTCTTGGACACATGGCATCATTTGATTCAAATGCGCATGATCGTGCATAGACGGTTGCCACGTAATGAGCAATTGATGGCATGAATGCCACGTATATGTTGTCAGTTGTGTTGATAGAGCGCGCAACCTGAATTGTGCTGGCTTTGGATTGTGCAGGAATGGACTGCACAGGCATGGATTGTGCCAATATGGATTACGCATCAGATAGGCTGGCCGATTGCGCTGCCAGCTGTCCTCGAGCGCCGTACTGCACGATTAAACAAACAGTCGTCTCGTTCTCCGTGCTGTCAGCTGTCAGAAGATTTGATTGTGTCCGGTAATAATGATTATTTGCCACGTCAGCCTGCGCGCTTGAGAGTGTGCGCAGTCTAGTGTGCACAATCTGTATGATGCACAATCTGATGTCTGTGCAGTTTTTAAATGATACATTTCTCGATCTTCATGGCTTTGTTGATGTGTGCAACTTGATTTTTTAGGAACTACAAGACCCCCTTCAAAGTTTTCGAAAGTTGAACTTATTCAAAATTTCGAAATACTTTGAATTTTGAAATTTCAATCAAGTTGCGCATGTACTGAGCTGTCTGCGCAATCGGATGTATCAGTCCGACTTTTTCGGTGCAGTTTGAAGCAGCCGTTACTCTTTGAAAAACAATAAATAGTTTTCTTTGATATTCATTCCATTCTTTACTTTGCTTTTGTGATCTGAGAGAGAAGTCTCGAGCTATTCCTTTCTTTCTTCTCCATCGAATCTCTATGGCTCCCAAGCGATCCTCCGCCGTTGCCAAGGGCAAGGCCCCTGCCGAGTCTTCGGCTAGGGTTGCGCGACGTCCTTCTCGCCACGAGACTGCGCATCCCACGTTGCAGGGTAGATGACCCAATCAAAAACTCTCTTTAGGGTTTTTGATTTCACTGTTCTTCAGAATCGATCTCTTTTTAGAGATGTGATCATACTGCGCCACCCTTTTTTAGGGTTTTGGTTGCACGAAACCATTTATTCTTCATTTTTATGAAGAATAATTTCTTGCGCAATCGGTTGAACTGCGCTGGCAAAAGTCAGCGCAATTTGCTGTTTTGCGCGAAATTGCCAGCGCAATCTGATGACTGTTTGCTGCGCAGTCTGATTGTTGTGCAGTCTGATGATTGCACAATCTAATGTTGTGCAATCTGATGGTTGCGCAGTCTAATGGTTGTGCAGTCTAATGGTAGCATCCTTGATTTTTCCTTGTGCTAAATTTTTGTTTTCTCTGTTTGATGCAGTTAATACCAGAGAAGATCTGGGGTATGAGAACTTTGTAGGGACTCTTTCAGAATCGGAATACAAAGAGGACCTGTCCAATGTGCACTATCCACAGTATGATCTGCCAGCTTCCTGCCAAGCTATTTTGGTAGCCCATGATAATGAAACCCTATTATGTCTGATGAATGGGCAACCTTTGGAGTCGGTAGATGCCATTATTCACAAGAAGCCCTTATTTCTGTTTGGCGAGGCTTTTGAGAAGAGCTCTCAGCCAAGGCCACGGATGGAAGAATGGATTGTCCATCAGAAAGACAGGACAATCTCGATACCAGATGTCTCCCGCTGCCTCCCCTTATATCGATATGCTCATGCAAGCCATCCGAGGAAAATGGAATGGAATCTCACATCTTTTCAGGATGCCCGTCCAGGAAAGATTTATGTGAAGAAGGGGTCTGACAAGAAAGACATGTTCTATAGTTTTTCAGAACGATACAGTGTCTTGCTCAGAGGTTTAAAGCCCGGTTGTATTTCGCTGGAAAATTCTTCTTTGTTATTGCCCGTGAGAGTTCCAATATTCGCGAATAAGTTCGCGAAGGTTGAAGGGAGGTATCCAGATCAAGACCTCAGATTAACTGGACTGGTGAATCCAGACTTTAAGAGATGGAATTGTATAGCAAATTGGATTTTGACTAAATTTGAAGACAAACATCAACAGATTAACTTGTATCAAGCAGTGCATGCCACTGTTTATGGTTTTGCTCCCAACCCGCATCTATTCCTGGCTCTAGCAGAGAGATACAATTACAGGACAGGGACTTTTATGACTCCCTGCGGAGAGATCGGGTTTGCCCTTCACGAGATGCAGTACATCTCTTACTTGCCGATGGGGGATGCCCCGTATGAGGAATTTGTCCCAACTAATGATGAATTGGACAAACTTCGAAAAGAAAACGCAGACATGGTAGCAGTCTTCGAAGAACTGCTGTGTCATTATAAAATTTGTTCTCTGTTTTACCAAAGTGGTACATCTAATACTTGCTATTCATCCAAATGGTTGCCTTATCTGTTCCTCAACCATATTAAAGAAAAAAAGACCAAGGAACATGATAACTGCTATCCCGAATTCTTTAAACCACTGAGCAGCACTGAAGTGGTGAAGTTGATGGAGGTAAGTGGGGATTTGGATAAAAAGATCAAGGACGATCATCAATATCCTCCTCTAAAGAAAGGAGACACTCTCGAGAGTTATATGAGAGTGGGATATCGATTCATGTCAAAAGAAGCCCAATTAGCAGGATTTCTGACGTACTGGCTCCGTCGGTTCGTCGTCCCTGGATCAAGTGCCGTAGACCGCTTCCATCGTGGTGTTCTTTTTGACGCCGTTCGATTAGTTTTCGGCTACAAGATGGATCTCTTATCGACAATGACTTGTAGATTGAACGCCGGTCTCCGCCTGTACGTCGATTTGATGCTGAAAGCTAAGGGCGAGAAAGAGTTTCCTCGACTAGAATTGTCGTATACTTATCTGTTCGGGTGGTTGCTTCTACACCATCCTACTTTGATGGACCCCAACATGGGACCAGTCAGTGGCAGCTTTTTGCGAAGATACTCTCAAGGTAAGTGGAAATACACTTCTTTGAGAGATTGCAGATATGCTTTGAACCTTGGTAAAGGGTAGAACTTCTATTGCACTTATCCTCCTGCCGGATATGAACAAATGCCGACTAACATGGTTGACTCAAAGATGCAACCTTTGAGCCGTACAGCTTTTAATTGGTTGAAGACAATTCGTCCATCCCACTTGGTGTATCGATTTGAAGAAGAATGCTTCTTGGAGCCATATCTTCCCAGCCGGTTTGCTCGGCAGTTTGGATATGACCAATTCTACGTAGGTAATGCTATCACATGCCTACAAGGAAAAGGTTTCTTGATAGATGGAGCCCGAGCTTGGGCTTATTACAACGCTCGAGATACGAAAGCAATGTTCTCGATGCCGGTGAATAGTAGTCATGGCCCTCGTATGCTGTTCACATATTCGGTGTTTTATACATCAGCGAACACTTTTGCCGAGAACTTCAATCTTGCGGATAGCTTCGCGTTTGCAACGAGATTGAAGAAGGAAGGAGTCATCATGTCACTTCCAGGTAATGATGAGGTGCACGAGCCAGTGGATGCACCCTTAGAAGTTTTGAGGGACGCTATGTTCCCTGAAGAGGTTAACGTGCCACTGCGTGTTTCTTTGAAGGTTACTAAATCTCCAGCCAAGAAGAGAAGGAGAGAGGAACCTTCCGTCCCAGTTGCAAAGAAGAAACTGATCTTGGATCATTCTTCAGAAAAGATTACTACCAGATCTCAATCTCGGCAGCTGGCCGAGACAATTCAGCAGGAAAAAGCTGCCACACCGACCTCTGTTCAAAAACAAGTCGAGACAAGAGACGCAGAGAGTCCTGAGAGACCTCTGCATAGAAGGAAAAGGTTGGTCCGCAGAAGACAAGTTTTATCTTCGATCGTGATAGACGCTACAGCGGGACTCACCATGCCCTCTCCCACTCCTGTTTCTGAGTCTGGGAATAAAACTCCCAGTCCAGAGCAGAAAGAGGAAATTAAGCAGAGGGAAGAGCTGGACCAGAGAAATGAGGCTGAAGAGCCCAGAGATAACATTGTAGAGGAAGAGCATAATGCCGTACGATCTCCTTTGCCAACAGCAGCGAAAATTCATCTTCCTGCCACACCGGAAGCAAACCTTGCTGAAGAATATCGTTTGATGATCGAAGCTTTATATGACTGTGACTTCGGTTATCAGGAAGAAGCTGATCATGCCGCTGATGCTGCAAGTGAAGAGGCTCCCGAGAACAGCGAGAACGAGGAGAGCACCTCATCAGAAACTGCTGATAAGACACAAAATCTGGAAGAGAATGTTGAGATCCAGACATCCCCTCGAGACACTCTGACTCCTGAAAAGGAGGCCGAGGTGCCGAGATCTCCGGAGAAGATTGCTGATGAAGAGGTGGATTTGGAGAAAACTCCTGTTGCTGCTCCCAAAGGTATTGTAATAAAATTAGCGATCTTCTTTTAATAAATAGCTTGATAGCTAACATCTTTACTTTCATCCATACAGAACCTGGATCCTCTTCTGCTCCTCCAACATGCATGAACATAGTTCTGGCAACGACAATTGCCAGTAGCAGCCGCCATTTATCTTGTGGCTCTGAAGCAGGAAGTAGCCAGGCCGTAGCGTCTGAAGCTTCTTCTGCTCAGCTAAAGTCTGTTCCTGCAGATGATAGGCTTATTACTGGATCCACTCATGGTAAGACTGTTTTCACTTTTGATTCTCTTTATCAATAGCCAATGACATGTAAAGTGACAGTATTTAATTTTGCAGAGGAACAACCAGGAGAAGCAACCAGCTCCACTTTGGTTCCCTTATTTAAAGAGCCTGCTATTCAGATACGAGAAGTTGAGCGTCCTGCTGCTTCGTCATCAACAGGAGTAGCTGCGACTCCTGGTGCTCTGGCGACTAATCAGCTTGTCATCCAATCATTCACCAAATGCTTCTTCGAGTCCTTGGGACCTCTGATCAATAGAATGATGGATAAAGAAGATGCTGATTTTTACATGGTTAGAGGTCCGACCTCTTTCTTGGTGAAGGCCATCCGAGAACAAGGTGATGAGGCTCAGGCCACTTTCCTTGACCATATATTGAATGAGCTGGAAATTTCCATAAAGAACTATAAAGATCTCAACAAAGGGGAAGTGGAACCTTTAGTGCAGACAGAGTTTGAACAAATGGCTCAGGCAGCTGCAATTGAAAGAGTGAATATCCAAAACCTCTTGGATGCCTATACTACTAAATCTGCTGAATTTAATTCCCAATTGGAATCGGTGATCTCAACTGCTGAGAGAAAAGAGAGAAGGATTGCCGACCTGAGAGTGGAGATTGCTCGTCTCCAAGAGGAGCTGGAAAATGAAGTTACAGAGCATCAAACTGCAGTCCAATAAATTGATGCTCTAACTCAGGAAAGAAACGAGTATGTAGCAACTCATGATGCTGAAATCACTCGCCAGAATGGTATCCATGCCCGTTTTTAATGAAGAATCTGGGATGGTAGAGGCCAGGAGAAGAGTGATGGCATCTCGTGAAGAACGGTTGCAGATTCTGAAGCAGCAAATTGCTAATCTGATAATGCCTCCGTCTCAATAGAAAGAACTTCTTGTATCTTCTTGTCTTTCTTTATGCTATGTATGTAATGTCTTAAATTTTTGATCAATAAAAGACATTTTATTGTGGCTCTATTATTTTTTTCATATCTTATTCAGATATAAATAATAGCGATAAAAAAAATATATTCAGAGGTGCAGGACATGATATATTTCTTGATGATTTTGTAGAAAATAATTATATTTATTATATCTGCTCAGAGGTAATATGGACGTGGCAGAATATAATTTGTTGAATATTATTATTTCAATAGAGAACTTAATCAAGGATGATAAATTACTGATGTGGATGAAAATGAACGAAAATGAATCGTCATAATAAACGGATAAACTGTCGAATGATGATGAACGGATGAACCATCAAGTGATAATGAATGAACGAGCGAACCGTCAGATGGATGTAAATGAACGGGCAAACCGTCGGATGAATGTGAACGGATGAACCGTCGGGTGATAATAAATGAACGGGCGAACCGTCAGATGGATGTGAATGAATGGGCGAACCGTCGGATGAATGTGAACGGATGAACCGTCTAATATTAATGAACGGATGAACCGTCAGGTGATGATGGATGAACGGACGAACCATCAGATGAATGTGATGTTTCATTATTTTGAGAATCTATGTCTATAAATAGAACAGAAATCTGAAAGGAATGGTTATTTTCACTTTTTAACAAAAAGATGTCGTCCGGAGATGCATCCAAGAAAGTCGAAGTCACCCCAAAGGTTAAAACAGGCATTAAAGAACATCCGGCCGAACTGGTCCAGCTAAAGCAGGCAGAGGCAGGCGAAGGTTCGTCTGCACCCAAACTACCGTAAGATATCCTGGACTTCCTGCTTGAACCAGGAAAGACTGAAGAGGAAGAGGCCATTAGGATGGCTGCCTGCAAGTTCCTCGTGGTTTCCAACAAAGATGTTCTCAGCTCTTTTGCTAATTATGTCTTTGATAAGGATGGCAGTGGTCCCCGTCCCAATGTCGATAAGGATGACAGTGATCTTCCTTGATATCATATAACATCATTTATGATGAAATAAAAATCAAACTTTATTTATGAATTGTCTGATCATATTTACATAAATTTCTGTTACATTTATACATAGTATTTCTTGAGGAATTTGCCATTGATAGGCATCATTGCAACTCGACCATCTAATTCTGCAAGTTGATATGCTCCATTTGAAAAGACTTTGCTGACAACATAAGGTCCTTCCTACTTCGCATCGAACTTGCCTTTGCTCGAGTGAGTCATAGTCATAGGACGTCTGACTGTTAGAACAAGTTCTCCTTGTTGAAAGGCTCTGACTTTAACTTTGTGGTTGAAAGTCTTCGAGATGCGGGCTTGGTATAACTCAATATGTTGCTGAGCCATTAACTGCTTCTCGTCGAGTGCCTCCAATTCTTGAAGTCGAAGAAGATCATTGTTCTCTGTAGTGAGTTCATTGGCAATGGCAATCCTTAAAGAAGGAATTTGAAGTTCTAGAGGGAGAACTGCTTCACAACCGTACACCAGAGAGAAAGGTGTAAAGCCTGTGGGATTGCGGACAGTAGTTCGATAGGCCCATAAACATTCACCGAGCTTTTCGCTCCAATTTCGTTTGTTAGTAGATACAAACTTCTTGAGGAGCTTAATGATGGTTTTGTTGAAAGCTTCAGCTAAGCCATTAGCAGCAGGATTATAGGCTGTGAAGCGACGTTGTCAATTCTATGATCATCGCAGAACCTTGTGAATTTCTGGCTGATGAATTGTGGTCGTTATCGTGGATGATTCTTCGAGGTACACCAAATCGATAGATAACATGGTGTTTAACGAAGTTAATGACGCTGCTGGTCTTGACTTCAACCAAAGGTATAGCTTCAGTCCATTTAGAGAAATAGTCGATTATTGCTAGTATGAACCAATATCCTCTAGAAGAAGGCGGATTGATGGGTCCTATGATGTCCATACCCCAAGCTTCAAAAGGCCAGGAAGCAGCCGTCGGATACAGAAATTCTGAAGGTTGATGAATGAAATCTGTATGGATTTGACAAGCTCGACATTTTCTTGCATAATCGATGGCATCAGATACCATAGAAGGCCAGTAGTAACCCATACGTTGGATGCGATCCTGTAGCTTAGGACCAGGTTGATGTGCTCCGCAAACACCGTCGTGAGCTTCACGTAATACTTGATATACTTCATCACCAGCTAAACAACGTAGAAGAAGACCGTCATAAGTCCGTCGATAGAGAGTCTTAGTGGTTTGGTTGTAGTAGAATCGTAGAGACCTTCGACGAATACTCGTGGCCTCTTTTGGATCTTCAGGGAGTATGTCATGAACAACAAAGTCGATGAAGGGAGTTCTCCAATCTTCATTGATAACATTGACTTCAGTAAGATTACTGAACTCAATATTACGATTGTTTTCAATGCAAAACAACTCACGATTGGAAATAACCACTACTTACTATCTTTTGATGGGGATGGCTAAGAATGCTGCAAGATTGGCCAAAGCATCTGTTTCAGTATTACAAGCTCGCCGAACATAGTCTATGAAGAAGGCTTTGAATGATGTAGCCATGTTGATTGCTGCTTCATGATAAGGCACTAGATCTTGATGACGAACTTCATAGGTTCCTCTAACCTGATTAACAACCAGCTTAGAGTCGCCATAGACTTCAAGATACTCGACGTCAAGTTGTTTGGCTAATTGAAGACCAATGAGTAGAGCATTGTATTCTGCCATATTGTTGGAGCATGGTTCATCTAGAGAGTATGCTCTTTGGATAGTTGATCCATCTGGAGAAACGAGAACAACTCCGACTCCTGCTACAATGGCACCATTGGGTCCGATTCTGGATGCTCCGTCAAAGAATAGACGCCAAGTAAGAAATTCTTCAGAGATCAAGTTGACTTCCAATGTCTCATCTGGAATTTCATCGTAGAGTTTGGACGTCTCTGGAACAGGATGAGCTGCTAAGAAATTCGCCAGTGCTTGACCTTTGACAGACTTTTGTGGAACATACACCATGTCATATTGGGCTAGCAGAATGGCCCATGTAGCCAGCCAAAAATTGAGTGTGCTAGGCTTCTTCATCAGTATCCGAAGAGGATTGACTCGGGATATGACATGAATGGTTTGACCAATGATATAATGCCGAGTCTTTTGAACAGCAAACATGAGAGCTAGGCATTCTTTTTCGACTGGACTATAACGGTGTTCAGCACCAATCATAGTACGACTGAGGTAGTAGATAGCCTGTTCGTGGCCTTCTTTATTCTTTTGGGCAAGTAAAGTACCCAATGAATGGTCCATGGCACGGACATACATTAAGAATGGTATGCCGGAGATTGGTGGCACCAAGACTGGTGGATTCATGAGATATCGCTTGATGTCGTCAAATACTTGTTGATATTCTTCGGTCCAAACGAAAGATACACCCTTCTTCATGAGTTGAGTGAATGGTCTGCAGCGTCCAGACAGATTCGAAATAAATCTCCTGATGTACGCAAGTCGACCTTGGAATCCTCGTAGCTCTTTTAGGTTGCGTGGAGGACGCATCTCTTGAATGGCTTTGATCTTCTCGGGATCCACGTGTATACCCTTAGAGGTAATAACGAAGCCGAGAAATTTGCCACTAGAGACACCCAAGAATGACTTAGTGGATTCATTTTGAGTTGATGTTGGCGCATGAGATTGAAGATAGTTCTTAAGTCTTTGATGTGATCTTCCTTTAGACGACTTTTGATAGCGATATCGTCAACGTAGCATTCGACAGTCTTGCGCAGATGATCTCGAAAGATGGTACTCATGGCTCGTTGGTATGTTACACCAGTGTTCTTGAGACCAAACGACATCACAGTATAACAATAGACTCCACGAGGAGTGTGGAAAGAAGTATGCTTTTCATCTTCAGGATTCATCCGAATTTGATTGTATCCGGAGAATCCATCCATGAAAGATATTCTTTCGAACCCACATGTATTGTCAATCATGACGTCCGTGATAGGGAGAGAAAATTTATCTTTTGGACATGCTTCATTAAGATCCCGGAAGTCGATGCAAACTCGAACTTTGCCGGTTTTCTTTAGAACTGGGACGACAATGGCTACCCAATCAGGATGTTGCTCTTCTCTGATGAAGCCGCAAGCTATGAGCTTCTTGACTTCATTGTCGATTGCGTCCATCAGTTCTGGCTTAAAATGCTGTTGTTGTTGTTTGACCGGTTTTGCATTCGGCAAGATGTTCAGTTTTTGAGTAGTAACTTTAGGATCCAGTCCTGGCATGTCTTCATAGCTCCAGGCAAAAACATCAATGTATTCTTTAATAAGAAAAATTAACTCTTGTTTATCCTCTTCTGAAAGGTTCTTGCTGATGAATATTGGACGAGGTGATCCGTTCTCTCCTAAATCAATTTGAACCAATTGATCTTCGGTAGGAGGTTCCCTTTGTTCGAATCGGAGTTCCTATTGGGTATCCATTCGTTGAGCCCAAGGATCTGTTTCAGGGTTTTCTTCAAGATCCTCGTCATAGCCTTCTCGAAGTTCGGCAGAGACCATGTTAGAAGACACAGTCAGCCGATGAATTTGACCAATGCTGGTATCAGAATCCCACGATCTGGAATCAGAAGAGTTAGAGCGTTCTTTACTATCGGATTCAGAAACTGCTGGGGATAACATTGGAGGAGAAGCATATCCAAGACCTCTTTTGGTCCTGCTGTAGTACATCTCTGACTTTCCTTTCGGCACAGTCGTACGGATAGGAGTTCTCCGTCCTTTACCGTAGTTGAGGCCACTCTTGAAGTCGTAACCCATCTTTCGGATGATATCTTTTGATTGTTGACTGTAACGACGGAGTTGAAGATGTCCCGTGTTGTTAACTTTACTATCATCCGTATAGATGAATTGTTGTTCCGATCCTTTACTAAAAAGTATTGGACTTTCGCCTTTCTTTCGAGCAGGAACAATTCGGTATGAATCATCTGGGTGTTCAAAAGAGACTTCAGTTTGAAAAGATTGTATAACTCCCATTGTAAATGACTGAAAGCTATCTAACATATCCAAGTAGCATTTAGTATGATAAATGACATCAGTATACCGGAAAGTAGATGCTTTTTCATTGATTTGTACATTGGTATTTACAGCAGGACCTTTAGCCTTAGCAGGCTTAGTCAGATTGATTACAAGAGGGGAAGAAGAAGAACGTGGAGGAGGATTAGCTTTGTTATGACGGAGGTCGATAACAAGCGGCTTAGAGGAGGTGAGCTCCCTTTTTTCCTTGTTATGAGGTAGATCTATAACAAGTGGCTCAGAAGAAGTAAGCTGCTTTTTGTCCTTGTTACGACGTAAGTCAATAACAAGCGGCTCAGAAGAGGTGAGCTCCCTTTGATCATGATCATCATCAGTTGGTTTCTTCTGAACTGGCAAGTGAATAACCAGTGGCTTGGAAGATTGAGGACAAGAAACACGCCCTTTGACAGGTATGATAAGGGTATCTTTGGGCACTGCTTCTGATTCTTCTTCAGTATCCAGAGACAAGACAACCTTCATGAATTCATCCTTGTACATGCGAGCGTCGTTACAGTATGCTTCAACGCCTTTGAAAGGATGGAGATCAGCAACTTCCTTCTGAACTTCTCCATTGTCATCAACATATTTGAAACATTGATGAAGAGTTGATAGAACAATGTTGTGTTCATGTAGGAATGGTCTCCCCAATAAAGTATTATAAGAACAACCATGATTGTCGATGATATAGAATGTCACCTTTGTGCGAAGATTGCCTATTTGGAGTTTTAGACGAATCTTGCCCAGAGGTTCGCTCCTCCCTTGATTGAATCCAAGGATGGTGGTGATTGTACTGGAGAGACTATATACAGGGATCTTCAACGCATCCAACATTGTTTTCGGCATGATGCTAAGGGCAGACCCTGGGTCTATCAGAATACGATCGACTTTCATCGAGTCGACATATCCTGTATAGTAGAGAGGACGGTCATGCCTGTTGTCTTCCATCAACAAGTCATCTTGAGTGAAAGTTATGTTTGGAATTAATTCCAATACGCTATGACAATGGAGGCAAGAGACAGGCTCTGCTGTAGGCTTCTTCCAAGTTTCAGCTTGTATGAAAGCCTCACTCAGAGTTTCTCGAGTTTCTTTAGAAAGACGTAAGAGCTCGAAAATTGACAACCGGGCCGGTGTATTGGCTAACTGAGCCAAAATATCGAAGTTGTAAGGCTTTTCAAGTCTTGTAGGAGATGGCTTCTTCAAGGGTTTATCGAAGCGGACTTGCTGTTTGCCTTTGTCAGCGACCGTCAGCTTGGGAGGAATGGGTATCACCACCGGTGAGGAAGCAATAGAAATATCCTCAGTAGAAGCAGGCTGCACCGGAGCAGGTTCAGAGGAAGAAGCAGGATTCTCTTGGGCTTCAAGATAATCCTTTAGATAAGCTTTCCCTGACCTAGTACCCAACAGGATTTCTTCATCAACTATGGGGTCAAAAGACACCATATTGCAAATCTTTGTCTTGCCCTTGGAGCGGTCTTTCTTCTTAGAGGAAGAAGGAAGTTTAAACTCTGAAGCAAGATCCGGATGAATCCACATAATTTTGCCATTGTCAAGAGACAAAGGGACGAGACCTTCACTTCGTGGAGGAGGAAGATTCTCAATCTCAAGAGTAGCTTTGGGGATAGGAATGATGCCATGCTGCACCATCTGGGGCGAGAAGTCACCGAACTGAACTGATACCATGTTTGCAGTAATATTCTTCTCGTCTTGTTGCAGAGTGACGACGCCAGCGTTGACCAGCTTCTGAATTTTGCCTTTGAGCACATAACATGCTCGAGTGGGATGTCCGATGAACCTGTGATAGACACAGTACTTGGGATGATCAGTCTTACCGACCTTATCGGGCTTCTTCGGATCTGGAAGTTGGATCTTATTGCTTTTGATTAAGCAATCAAAGATGCTAGCAGGGTCATTCTCGTCAAAGGAATACTCTACTTTAGGCTGAGGTTCCCTTGGAGGAGGTGCTGAAGGGGTAGAAGTGGACGTAGGAGGAGCTACGTTGACCGCCAAAGATTCTTTGTTCTTATTCAAATTGATGTTCAAAGTTTCTTTTGGTTTGCGGTTGTTCTGGCGATTGCCACCACCTGATGTTTGATGTTCATCCCGGTCGGGGTTAGACATTTGTACCCCTAGCTGCTTGAATTTGTCGGCGCTAACTTCAGCTGCTTTAGCGTTGACAATAAAGGATGGTCAGTCTTGGAATTAAGTAGACCACGTCCACATGCTGATGATAGGCAATAGATTTGCCTTGCAGGTGTCTATGGTGACAGCAGCCGGAGTTTCCGGTAGCATTTTCAAAGCTTTCCGGCGGAATCTTTCGATAAAACTTTCAGCAGTTTCATTATGCCTTTGTTTAATTTTATTGAGGGCTGACATAGTCATGTCATTGATCCCCTCGTAAAATCGTTCCAAGAAGATTTGCTTTAAGCCAGAGAAGGAGGTGATACAACCATCGTGCAAGCTTCTATACCAATCGTATGCTACGCCAGCTAAACAGCCGACGAATACTCTGATAAGAAGAGCGTCATTTGGTTGAAGTTGAACAGTCATAACCTCAAAGTGGTTGATGAACTGACTGGGAGATGTGCTGCCATCAAACAGCGAGATAGTTGGAATTTTGTACTTCGGAGGAAACGGGACTTCCTTCCATTCAACTGGGTAAGGTTGCTTGATCCCCAACCTTTGCAAGTTGTCCTTCTCCTTGAAAGCTTCGAACTGAGTTCGTAGGAGCTTCACAGCTTCATTGGCATCTTCTACTGATGTAGAAGGAGCAGGCTGAATCACAGTGTTAGGAGGAGGAACAGCATGATAAGCACTACCCCCAGCACCTGATTGACTAGGTGTAGGTTTGACTTGTACAGGAGGTACTGGAAGAGATGCTACCCCAAGTCCTGCATTAGCAGGCACTGATGATGCTATGATTTCGGGATTTATAGGCGGTACGGTTGGTGGTACTGTGTGCTGAGCCACAATGATGGAATGCATACTTGCGACCATTTCTGTCATTGTTTTCAACTTATCTTCTAGTACAGCTATTCTTTGTCCTTGACTAGCTGAACTGGAAGCATCAGGATCTTCATTGACAACGTAAGCTGTCACTTCTCTGGGTACAGTGGAAGACACTGTCTGTTCTGAGCTTTCGCTGTATGCATCATAGTCGGAGAAAGAATCATCTCCTGAATGAGAAGGAAGAAGACGTTCAGAAGGATCTTGAAGATTCCTTTGACCGATTGTGTCTCGGCTTCGGGATCTGGTATGTTGGAATACTCCTTCAGAGGATTCTTGGAGTAAATCCAAATACCGTTGGCTTGGCTTGTGAGGCTTCCCGTGCTTAGAGCACTTCCTACCCCCAGTGTCTCTGGAAGTTATGTTGACGGAAGAGTACAGAACTTCATCTTCATCTTCCGACATAGATTCAGAGTTAGAAAAGTTCAAACGATCGAAGACAGATCGTCTAGTTGTTTGACAACAACACTTGATAACAACCTTATGATTACAATGATGATGATCACTTGGTTGAATTGGAATTGTTAAAGTGTTGTCCCGCCTTTGTTTGAGGTGTTCTCGGAGATCGGGAACAACAACGGGACGAGGAAAAGTTCGAGGGAGATGTTCTTTAATAACATTCGGAACATGGTTCCGGTTCTTCAAATATTTTGTCCCTTGAGTGTCCACGAAAATGCTCATTTCATTAGCATAGGTGTCCGGATTCTTGATCCTGGAAGTCTGCTTCTGATGATGTTTGGTCTTCGGCATTGGCTGTTTGTGTTTCACCGAAGTTGGCCTGTTGAGATAAGTTCTTAGATCAGCAAACTCACCCCCAGGGGTTTCTGTTTGAGATACCAGTAATTTTTCCTATCTTAAACGGGAGATCTTGAGGGTTGGGAGATCTTGGAACTCTGCTACCGGAGTAGGCAGAATACCTCTCTGATCAGCACACTTTCCTTTGGCAAGGAAAGAAGGAGAATCCTTATGAGAAAGGGTCCTTGTACTGATTGATGCCGGAGCACATTCAGATTGATCTTCAACGGTAAAAACCGAAGAAGATTGAGAAAAGACCAAAGGGCCTTTTCCTTTATTTTGGAAAGAAGGGTTAGCTAAAGAGCGTTTCCCTCTGTTGCCTTCCAAGTCATGGGACAAGGAAGTTTGAGAAAAGACCAAAGGGCCTTTTTTTGTTATGGGGAGGAGGAATAGCCAAAAGACCACCCCCAGTGGATTGTACAGGAGCAGCAGGATGCTGGAGAGGAGTAGAGCTTTTCTCCTTGTTGTGAGAAGAAGAGAGATTAGCTAAAGGGCTGTCTCTCATAGATTGTGCAGACATGGCTTGCGTATGGATGGATGGCGCACTGGCAGGTTGCGCAGGAGAGTCCTTAATAGAGAAGTTTCTGGTTCTGGCCACAGATACTGTGGTTTGCGCATCAGGAGTTCTGGCCACAGAGTGTTTAGAATGCACTCTAGTTGCTAGAGTGTTGGTTTATGCAGGAAGATTGGCAGCCAACTGCGCCAGAGGCAGACGAGTCTTATACTTTGACAAGGCAGCATAAGAAGTCTTCTGTGCACTGACAGCAGCAGCTTGCGCATGAGTAGTTGAGACAGATTGTGCAACAGTCTTAGTGGCAGCAACTGTAGACTGTGTAGTAGATTACGCAGCAGGCTTCTTGGAAGACTGCGTAGCAGTCTTGCTGGCAGAGTTAATTGTCTGCGCAGCAGTCTTGGAGACCCACACTGGGCGCACTTTGCTCGTGGCAGAAGTAGTTGCAGTGCGAGAAGTAGTCTTAGAGTTGATCATGGCTTCATAGGCTGTCTGGTTGACCTTCACAACCAGAGTCTTCTGCGTCTTCCCGATAGATGCTACGTCACATTGAGTTGTCACTTCCTCGTCGGAGGAGAAAATTGTCCCCAGCAGAGTCGCCATTTTGTTTGCAAAAACAAAAGTATGAAACTTTATTGATACAAACTTTGTAAAGATTACAAGAATTCTGGGAAAGTACAACTGTAGGAATCCAATCTAGAAGACGATTGCTTTATTCCTTGGACGATGTGAACTTTGAAGACGGTAGCCTCTGAAGTTGACTTGAAGGCAAAAGCCTCGGAGAATTGAAGGCAAAAGCCTCGGAAGAATGCAGCAGCACTTGGGCAAGAACTCCTGAACTCTCTGAACTTTTATGTCTGATCCCTCTATCTGATCTCTGATTTCTGATCTGTGATCCCCTTGAATGGAGACTTGAAACTCTATTTATAGAGTTCTGGAAATAACTAACTTTTAGTTATTCTATACTGCGTATGATGGATTGCGCATGAATTGGATTGCACAACAGTAGACTGCACAGGCAGTTGTCTGATCATGGGCTAACTGTCGTGGACACATGGCATCATTTGATTGAAATGCGCATGATCGTGCATAGACGGTTTCCACGTAATGAACAATTGATGGCATGAATGCCACGTATATGTTGTCAGTTGTGTTGATAGAGCGCGCAACCTGAATTGCGTTGGCTTTGGATTGCGCAGGAATGGACTGCGCAGGCATGGATTGCGCCAATATGGATTGCACATCAGATAGGCTGGCCGATTGCGCTGCCAACTGTCCTCGAGCGCCGTGCTGCACGATTAAACAAACGGTCGCCTCGTTCTCCGCGCTGTCAGCTTTTAGAAGCTTTGATTGTGTCAGGTAATGATGATTATTTGCCACGTCAGCCTGCGCGCTTGAGAGTGTGCGCAGTCTAGTATGCACAATTTGTATGATACACAATCTGATGTCTGTGCAGTTCATTTGAAAGATACATTTCTCGATCTTCATGACTTTGTTGATGTGTGCAACTTGATTTTTTAGGACCTACAATCGGGATACACTCTTTAAACTATAATAACGTAATCAACAAATAGATGACTTGAACGTTGGAGATTTTCACTTACCACTCTAGCTTTTCCACTTCATCCTCCTCGCAGTTGAGTAATATATATAACTGGGCAGCCCTTAGTTCCTCATCATTCAAATATCTTTTTTTTTAGTTTTCCAGAAGGCTTTCCAAGAGCATTGAAGACTTTCAATAATGCATCATTATATTCTATATCTCCATCGTCGTTCTTCGGAGCTCTTGTTCTATTTGTAGCAATATGAGGCTTGAAATACATTGAATAAAAGTTTGTAATCTCCTCAAGGACATAGGCTTCACAAATAGAACCCTTGACCCGTGCCTTATTTTTCACCTTCCTCTTCAGGTGGTTTAGATGGTGCTTGAACGGGTACATCCACCGATAACCGAAGGGCCTACCAACACGTGCCTCATAGGAAAGATGAATTGACAAATGTTCCATAGAGTCGAAGAATCCAGGAGGGAACACCCTTTCAATATTTTACAATGTTACTGCAATGTCCTTCTCCTGCTTTTCAAGCCGATCGACGAGCAACTTAGTAGAACAAAGATCTCTGAAGAATATGCTAAGCTCTGTCAATGGATCCCAAACGACCTGAGGTAAGAATTCTCGAAATGCAATCGGGATTAACCTCTCCATAAAAACATGACAGTCGTGGCTCTTCATACCATGTAGTTTATTCTCCTTCGGGTCAACACATCTTCTCAAATTCGATACGTATCCATCTGGAAATTTTAGGCCCTGGATCCACCTACAAAGTTTACCTTTGTCCTCCTTGTCCAGTGAAAAAATGGCCTTGGGCTGCTTATACTTCCCACTGCCTTCCTTTATCAAATGCAACTCTGGACGTCTGCATATTTCTTCTAAGTCCAACCTGGCCTTGGAATTGTCTTTCGTCTTCCCCTTTACGTCCATCACAGTATTTATTATATTGTCAAAAACATTTTTCTCGATATGCATGACATCTAGGTTATGTCTGAGCAGATAGTCACTCCAATATGGCAGGTCCCAGAATATACTCCTCTTCGTCCAGTTGTGAGCTAGTACGACCAAATCTATCACACTTGTACCCCGCTGTAGGCTCTTCAATAGCACTTAAAAATTCTTTAACTTCCTCCCACATCGTGTCCCTGGACCACTGTGGCGGTGGACTGGACTTCTCTACCACGCCAGCACGAAAAGCATTCATGTTCCTCCGGTACGGATGATCCTTTGGCAGGAACTGTCGATGACAATCGAAGAAGCACGGTTTTCCTCCGTGTTTCAAACGGAAAGCCTTAGTACGATCCATGCAATACGGACATACGAGACGACCATGGGTGCTCCAACTGGATAACATTCCATAGGCCGGGAAATTATTGATGGTCCACATTAGTGCGGCCCTCATCTGAAAGTTCTGCTTTCTGGAAATATCATATATGGTTGCACCTACTTCCCACAACTGATTCAGCTCATCTACCAAGGGCTATAAGTACACATCGATGTTCCTCTTCGGGTTCTTCGGACCTGGAATAATAACAGTTAGGAACATATAAGGAGTCTTCATATACATCCAAGACGGCAAGTTGTACGAAGTAACAATCACAGGCCAACAAGAATATTGTGAGCCCGAAAGTCCACATAGGGTAAAACCGTCGGAGGAAAGCCCCAATCTGACATTACGCGGTTCCGAAGCAAAATCGGGATACACTCGATCAAAGTGCTTCCATGCTTTTCCGTCGGATGGATGATCCAGTACTCCATCTATTTGTTCCCGCTTGCGTCAAAGTCAAATAGTGCATCGAATCTGTTGGCTTGCGTGCACTAGAAGTCCTTGTTGTACTAGTTGTCTTGAAGCGATCGGCACCACAAAATCTGCAGGCATCTTCATCCTTGTTATCCTTATAGTACAACATGCATCCGTTGCGACATGCATCAATTTTTTCATACCCAATCCAGAGCGATCTCACCATTCTCTTGGATCGGTAGAAGTCTTTAGGTAACTTGCCACCCTCCGGCAATATATCTGTAATTAACTCCAGGATTCGGTTGTAGCATTCTTAAGACATGTTGAAATCTGATTTTATGCTCAACAATCTTGTAATCACCTCAAACGGTGAATGGTCATCACAACCAGGATATAAAGAGTTATTACATTCTCCAGCAACTCCATAAACTTTGTAGCATCGGCATTCGGTGCCTCCTCAGCTGCATATTGCTTGTTCGGATCGAAACTAGGCCCCGCAGCATCGAAAACCATGTTCGTCCACCCTTGGTCGTAATCAGCATGCTCTTGGACATCTACATAAGGCTCCACATAAGGCTCCGGCTCGGATGCTAAAGGCACAAGATCTCCGTGTGCGGTCCACTGATAATAATTTGGCATGAAATCCCTCGAATACAAATGATATGTTACATCTACTTCCGAATGATATTTCAAGTTGCGACATCTCACACATGGACACTTAATTTTTGTATGGTCCATGTACTGAGGGAACGCCTTGGCAAACTACAGGAACTGTTGCACACACTGTATAAATTCATCCCGCACACCGCACATGTCATCAGGATGACGATTGTACATCCACAAATGTTTCCGTAGATAGTAATTCATATCCATTTTAAGATAATTCTGCAAAGATTGACACAGATAGTAATTCATCAGGATGACGATTGTACATCCACAAACGCTTCTGCAGATAGTAATTCATATCCATTTTAAGATAATTCTGCAAAGATTGACACAGATAGTAATTTATCAGGATAACGATTGTACATCCACAAACGGTTCCGTAGATAGTAATTCATATCCATTTTAAGATAATTACTGCAGAAAGTGAAGACCGACATGAACTGATGCATGAAAATGAGGGGCTCAAAGCTGGAACAAGTAAAGTTGTGCTTTGGAAAAAGAACTCTTGTAAACTATTTGTTTACAAAACAAGCTATAATTAAAGAATACAGAACAAGTATCGAGTTCATGACTTAAGTATAGAGCTTACAAAAGTTATAAACTCGATACTTGTTCTGTATTCATTATATCTTGCTTTGTGAACAAAGAGCTTACAAGAGTAGAACATCCAAAACATAACTTTACTTGTTACAACTTTGATCTCCTCCTTTTCGTGCGTTAGTTCATGTCGGTCTGCACTTTCTGTAGTAACGACCATAAGTTTTATGTTTTTCAATGATATATTTCACATGCTTAATTGCCAAGTATGGAGACGAATGGCTCAGAACACAACCCAAAATTCATTCTAGCATACATTAGTGGGAATCATCTATGTTCTGTACATATGGTGTAGTATATGTTCTTATCGAATCTAGTATCTGAAGGATGTAACAGAATTAATAAGATGAACCCACAAAATGTAATATTAAGACCTTATCTACTACTAAAAGATGTAGTGATAGGTTGTCGTATCATCATTGCCGAGGGATGGGATTCGGAGGATAGTCAACTTTATCTATGGCTACATAGTTTCTGCCTCGCCAGTCGAATGGCTGCAGGGACTATGTCCTGATCACGATGTCGTACCGTAGATTAATATAAATTCCTTATAGAAAATGTCGTACATAGATTTCTGCCTCGCCAGTCGAATGGTTGCAGGGACAGTGTCTGGCTGGTACATGTAATTCAAAATCAGATTAATAGGACAGTTACTTCCAAATCCAGACAAATCCCTCACATTAGAAACATATAATTCAAAATCAGACCCCAATGGAGATGGCCTACTGTCCTCACACAGCTTATAATAATATAGAGAATCCACGAATGAACAACAATCCAAATATATAAAAAGCCAATACTTAACAAACCGATAGGATCATTTCAGCCAAAATCAGACCCCAATGTAATTCAAAACCCAGACACACTCCTCCTTCTCACACAGCTCAAAATCAGACCCCCAATGTAATTCAAAATCAAATACATATGTTCAATTAAGAGGCCATAAATTAGGGGGAAACAACTTTGATGCTGCTGGCCCAGCAGTGGTGCTAGTGGTGTCTAAGGTGCCAGACTTTAAGGTTCAGCTTTGGGAGGTCATGGGTCCAGGTCTTTACCATTTAGAAGTGTTAATATGATGCTAGGAAGAATCCACAGATCAGTGTCAATGGGTATAAGGAAATTTACAGGACAAAAGTTCAAAGTTGGACTAACATTAGCATAGACTGTTCACATATTCATGGGCTGTTATCATATATTCCTGGGCTGAACATCAGTTAAGGACTGGGTTCGAAATGCTAAACATAAATACACCTCATATAGGCTAGCCGAGCCTTTCTATATTGCTGATACCTAGGCTCTAATCCTTGAAACATATGTCTAAACCCAAGAGTCTACTTGTACAGTCACCTGAATTTCCTTGTCCCAGGTTGTACCAGTACAGGGCACCATTATACCATCTCCAATACTCTTAATGCACTATAACTGGACTGATTCCTGTTACTCAACCAGGATGGACAAGGCCCCACACTATAAATACCAATGTATTCCTTATTGGAACACCAACATTTCAGGATCGACACAGGGTTCATTTCTCCCTGATGGTGTGTCATGCACTAGCTTGGTTCTGGGGTCGAATGATACAAGGTTCTACTGGACTTGGTACTCTATGTTTCAGAGATGATGTTGTATACAAACTGTAGGGAATTTATCTATTGCAATATAGTTATGTCTAGTTAACTAGTACAACAAAGTCTCCATGACTGCCTTCCCTCTACATAAGTGGTTCCCTGGAACCCCATAATAATAGACTGTAAGTTAGCCCATGTTTTGTTGCTGATGCAACATCAGCCTAGGTTATTAGGATACATGGTGAACCCTCCCTATCATTTAAGGGCTTAATCACAATGGTGAGCTATAATCCAACCAGGAATGCAGGTAAGGCAAGCATGATGTACCATTTTTAAATCCTATTACTGATACACAAGTCCTAAAAGGTCTGAACATAAATTGAAGAAGACTGATATCAGTCATCTGTCATAAGAGAAAACTGGACTGGAAAACAATTTGGCCTATTTGGACTAATACATATGTGATGTATAAACTGCACAATTGAAATAATGGCTGGTACTGTAATAGGTCTGATACCCTCAATTAAGAGAGTGCTGGACAGTTCATCTCCTGGATTGAACAAAAGTAATGGTCTGCATAACACAGGGCAAAACATTCACATGGAGAACTCCTGGTGTAGTGACAAGGAGGGTGCGAGGACGAGGAGAGAGAGTAGGGATACCCAAAATAGTCCCAAAGCAGTGCCCTAGAGAGAGAGAGGGCGAGAGGGAGGGGGCTACCTGAGGAGAAGGTCGAAGGAGGGTACGAGGAGGAGGAGGCCAGAGGAGGGTACGAGAGCCGGAGGAAGGTACGAGCGGCGGAGGAGAAAAATTTTTGGGGGAAAAAAATTGCGGCCGCGAATAGAAAAGAAACCCTCGTGCCATGCCCTATATGAAACATTTAGCGACGTCCGCATGGGACGTCGCTAAACATCGATGACTATTAATATACGACGACGTAATATAACAGTCGTCGCTACGTGTCGCTATATTAAAATAATTAGCGACATGTAGCGACGAAATTACGACGCAGGTTCCCATTTAATATACTAATATCGCTATTCGTCGCTAGTAGTTGCCACCAGCGACGAATAGCGACGTCATATTTACATGTCGCTAACTCCCCAAAAATTAGCGACGTTCTCTCATGGAGTCGCTAAATTCGTCGCAATTTTGCCATATTTTGGTAGTGGAAGAACACTAAATGGAAGATAATAGAGGCCTCCCCCCTCTCTTGGCTGCCATGTAAACCCTATTTGGGTCAATAGAAAATGTCCAAGTTACCCCTAATGGTTCCCCTTTGGTTAATTTAAGTTATGCATGGAATTGGGGTTAAATTGGTCAAAGTTCTAAACTCTAAATGACTAAACCTGTCATGTGGGATTAGTCTAAATACACTAGCCTAATGAGTCAAGTTTGTGGGCCATGCCTAGCTAATCTTAGGGCTCCGACTAGAATCTAAGCTATCCGGGCCACTAACACAAGTCAAAACTAGACGACACTCAAATCCGACTAAATTAATAAGTATCACCCGCACCCGCTTTTCGGACGCGAGAGCGTGAGCAAGCCAGCTACGTATCAAGCGAACTCCAGCCCAACTCGAATACATAAACGCTGTCAAGGCTATGATATACTGCCAAATCATGGCAAGGCTAATCTATATCTCAATCCACAATAAATATACGAAACATAAATGAACACTATGGGTCATGGTCTGCAGCCTATTATCATATTGTCCGATTAGACTCCAAAAATGATATTAGTCTATAAAATAAGCAGAATATGTCATAGAACGGAATATAAAGCACGAGAGGATAATAACGAAATATCACAAGCAAATACCTGTATCATGCAATGCAATCCTCTACCATCCCGCTCTGCTAACTAACTCCATGCAATCGCTAACCCTGAAGAGATCATCAGGTCATCAGAGGACATAGCAAGATATATAAAAATATGCCTATCTAGCAGTTTATCATGCAATAAATAAAATACAGGAAATAAACAGAAAAAGACCAATCAACACGAAAATACGGCTATACACGATTGGAAGAACCACTACGCATAAACGAACTACTGGAGAAGAACAAGAGGACACGATATCACGATGTCAATGGATAACCAATCGAGTACTCAAACCCTCGCCCCTAGTGTGGACTCGCAGGTTTGAACAACTACTAACCCTCGTCCCTAGTGTGGACTCGCAGGCTAGCATCACCCTCGCCCCTAGTGTGGACTCGCAGGTGTGAACCATATACTACTAACCCTCGTCCCTAGTGTGGACTCGCAGGCTAGCATCACCTTCGCCCCTAATATGGACAAGGAGGTGTGAACCATATACTACTAACCCTTGTCCCTAGTGTGGACTTGCAGGTTAGCTTAAGACACAGATAACTACTAACCCTCGTCTTTAGTGTAGATTCGCAGGCTAGCATCAAGAATCAAGGTACAATTAACTACTAACCCTCACCCCTAGTATGGATTCGCAGGTTAGCTTCACAATACAAGGTACATTAGTTCTGTTATGACTTACACATCCTATGACACGATACGACTCACGACACGGTACGAGAAGGAACCAATCCGGTAGAACCACGACATCCAGTCAAGCATGATAACGATAAAAGAAAATGACTAATAAACCAGTAAACACTGTCTAAAGTAAAGCATGCAAATCATGAGAACTGAAATAACTAACTGATAACATATAAAGATATAGGGACTAAATAAGCATGTAAATCATGAACAACTAGAGAACTAACTGATAGCATATATAAAGTAAAGGAACTGTAAGCATGAATAATGAACTGAAGAGGAAGGCAAGGTATCTTGTCTGGTGGTTGTACGGAGAACCAACAATATATCGCCAATCCACAAGTCAGAAGGTCCAAGTCTCACAACTGTCTCCGAAAGCTGAAACAGACATTGCCAACATTCTTAGAATAGTCAAATTAGCTAGGATTGCCTGTCCTTAAGTCCAATTCTGGACGCAGGAGCAAAACGGTAATTTCGGGCCAAAATGGTGTCCGCCGTTGGACCCACTTTGCACCGAAAAGTGTGCCAGAGTCAATGGTCTCTAAAGTCATCAAACTACATGTCTACGGATTCTTTTTGATGATACGAACCCAACGGTATGTCCAATTGTGGATTCCGGTGGGCCGTGCACAAAATCGCCCGTTGAATCGGATCGTGGGGCCCGCGAAACGGCGATCCGATCAAATGTCTCAGAATCGAACCAAACTTGGCATACAGGACCAGAAAAATGATACGGTCCTGATGGCGTAAATTTTGTCTCGATCTGACGAACGTACACAAAGTAATTAGAGTTTGTGCAAAGTGGTCGATACGGTGAATTTCAACGGATACGCATCAAATTTGTCGCGCACACGCGACCAATTTGAATTCCGTCAAAGCCCACACATCCACGAAGCCGTTACGCACCTTTCAATGCTTTCGGTTCGCGACTACGTCGCCCGGATTGGCGGAACACACGTCGTATTGGAGGGATTTCTAGATTTTTGAAAACTGTTTTCCCATGTTTTTTATGGTTTTTAAACGGATTTCATTCACTGGATAAGTGACTAGAATTTAAAGTAATAATGGGGTTTCGATCCTGGTTATGCCACCTACGGATCTATTCAATTAGATTTCTAAAACTGCGATTGAAATGGCAGGAATTTGCCTTCCTAATCTAGGGTTTTGAACTAGATCTTGGTTCTGTTTTGGTAGTTTATTCATCGATTTTTGGATCGATCAACCACAGATATTGTCGTGTTCTAGCTAAATCTAATTACTGAGTCTAGAGGAGGTTTATGTTGTTGTCGTATACGTGAAAATAAAACAACGAACGATCGAACGAGGGGTGAGCATTTTACCTGCAAAGTGGGGGTTCGGCCTGCCGAACTGCTGTTGCTATTCCTCTGTTTTCAGGAGCACGCGGCCGGTCCGGCACCTTGTGCGACGGCACAGGTGACTGGGCGTTCGCCGGCGGTCGCCTGGCCATGGGGAAGTCGGCCTGGTCGCGTAGAGGATTAGGGTTCGCATCCTCTTTGTCGCTCTCTCGCTCGTTCTCTACTCTATATATATATATACGGGCTACGGGTCACTGGGTGTACTCGGGTTTGGGGTGTTTAGCAGCCACTGTGCTGGTTTGCTTTGTGGGGCATTAGGGCAGTTGGGCCCGGGCTTTGCTGCTATGGCTGGGCCGGGCTGGGCCGGTTTCTTGGTTGTGGACCGTTTAATTGGGCGGGGATTTCCTCTATCCTATTTGATTTATTTCTAAAATGCACTATGTATATATATATGTACACAAAAATAAATACCTATGTATATATATATCCGGCGCCCCTGACCGCGGCCGATTCGCCGTCGACCCCGTCCATCAGCGGCCGATTCGTCGGAGTTGTACAAAATTTTGTACACCCGACATCCGCGATGGCAGAAGATGCTGCGTCCAGCTACTCCATCGCGACTGGGGGTGGTGCTGCCCACAACCCTAATTATCCTAATCCGAAGGATCCATATTTTCTGAGTTCTACTGATCAACCAGAAAATATCATTACTCTTATTGTTTTTCGTGGACCGAACTATGCTGAGTGGTCTCGGTCGATACGTCTCTCCCTGATCTCTAGGCGAAAGATTACCTTTTGTGGAAGGTACTAAAATCAAACCTGTTAATGATGCTAGTAAATTGCTTGATTGGAGATGTGTGCAAGCATTATTGGTTCAATGGGTTCTTAATACCATTGATCCGTCTCTGAAAAAATCTTTGTCGTACTTTGAGGAGGTTTATCCATTGTGGAACTTGTTGGAAAAAAGGTTTGTTGTTAGCAATGGCACTCGGAAGCAACAAATTAAGGTGGCTTTGGCCGAGTACAAACAAACGACATCGATGTCTGTAGAAACCTACTTTAGAAATTTGCAGTCTCTGTGGGATGAACAAGCTGCTTATTTCCCATTGCCTACTTGTACCTGTGGTGAACTTGCTTGAAAGATACAGGCTATGAGGGCTGAAGACCACTTTCAAGACTTTATGTATGGGTTGAATGCTGAGTTGTATGGTCATACCCGATCTAATCTTCTGGCTCAGGATCCTCAGCCAAGTTTAGATCGGGCATACCAGGCAGTCCGTGAGGAGGAGGATATACAAAAATCTCAGGTCCAATCCGCTACGGAGGAGGTGATAGCGCTGGCTATCAAGACTTCACCTCGTATTTCTACTACTTCTAATAGTAGAACCTCAGATTCTAGGGACAATTCAGGTATGATCTATACTCATTGCAAGAAAATAGGTCATGATGTTGCAACTTGCTTTGCCAAGATTAGCTATCCAGAGTGGTGGGAGACTCGTCCTTGGCGTGAGGGCGGACGTGGTGCTGGTGGTGGCAGAGGCCCGGCACCACAGCAGAGACGTGATGGGGGACGTGGTGCTGGTGGCGCAGGGGTTGTTCATCACGTCATCGCTGCTGGTCATGGTGTCCCTGCTGGTCTTGCTGGGAGTTCGGAGGATATGATGCATGGAGGGTATCCTTCACCACTCTTAGGTGAACAATGGCAGAAACTAATGAGCTTGCTGGGTAACTACAATCCTCCCAACCCTGGTACTTCAAACTCTGATTGTCTGATGGGTAAGAATATTCTGTCACTTGGATATTCGATACTGGGGCTACTCTTCATGCGACAGGTTCTCGTGCTTGTTTAGTTGATTGCTTTGAGGGCCCTGTCTGTCCTGTGACTTTGCCTGATAGGAGCACTATTGAGGCTGTTCTAAGAGGCAAAGTATTTTTGACTGCTTTATTGGTGTTGACGGATGTTCTTTACATTCCGACATTGACTTGCAACTTGATCTCTGTCTCACAATTGATTGGTGCCAGAAATTATTATATGTTATTTACTCCTGGTTTGTGTTTTGTTCCGACATTGACTTGAAACTATCGCCGATACTGCGGCATAGGTTGGACTTGGCGCACGCACTCGCATCCCAAAAAGTGGGTACGAATCATGACAACAGATAATGGCTATAGTGTCAACTTTGTTAAACATAAGTACTTTATCTATGATAGCACTAATGGGTCTACTGTGTATGAAGGTATTAGAGAAAATAATATTTATGTTCTTTATCTTATTGAAAGTACTAACATTGATAGGTGCTTAGTAGTAAAGAATTATAAAAGTTAGCTTTGGCACATGAGACTTGGACACGTCAACATGGACACCATCTCCCAACTAGCTACCAAGAAGTTGGTTAGAGGACTTCAAGCATTCCATTCAAGAAAGACGTGATTTGTAAAGAATGCGAGAAGAGTAAGTTAAAAAAATCTTCTTTCAAATCCATCAACTCGGTGAGCACTACTAGACTCCTCCAACTTATTCATATGGATCATTTCGGTCCTAGTAGAGTAGCTAGTCTTGGTGGTAAACTTTATACTTTTGTTTTAGTGGATAATTTTTTAAAATTTACTTGGATTATTTTTCTTTCAAATAAAAGTGATACTTTTCGTGAATTTGTTGCCTTTTGTAAACGTTTTTAAAATGAGAAAGGCATTATGATCAACAAAATTAGAAGTGATCATGGAGGTAAATTTGACAATGCCAATTTTAAAAAAAATTGCGTTAAAAATGATTTTGGGCATGATTTTGCTTGTCCTAGAACTCTACAACAAAATGGTGTTGTGAAAAGAAAGAATAGAACCCTCGGCGATATGGCAAAGGTCATGTGAAACCAATATAAGCTCCCCTAATACTTTTGGGCGAAAGCCGTTAACACACATGTTATGTTATAAATAGTCTTGATTAGACCTATTTCTAAGATAACTCCTTATGAGGTTTGGTTTGAAAAAAATTCTTCTCTTGAATACTTTAAAGTTTTTGGATGCAAATATTTTATTTTGAACACTAAAGATAACCTAGGCAAACTTGAAAAAAAATCCTATGAAGGTATCTTCCTTGATTATTCTACGCATAGCAAAGGATTTCGTGTATTTAACAAAAGAATTCTTATAGTCGAAGAGTCAATCAATGTCTCTTTTGACGAACTTAACACTTCCATATCTAGCTCCTCGAATGATGTTGATGACATCTTTTTTAGTTTGGAAAACTCTTCTCTTGGAGATACTAGTGCTCATTCATCTGGTAATGAAGTTGAGATTACTGTTTTCCATAAATAAATTCTATTTATTTATTGTGTTTCTGAGAAAATTACAACTGTAGGAATCTGATCTAGAAGACGATCACTTTATCCCTTGGACTATGCGATGAAGAAGGCTCGGACCTCGAAGAACTCGGACAGCAACTGGGCAATCTCTCTGTTCTCTCTGAATTGAATATGGTGTCTGTTGAAGGTGGAGAAACTCTCTTTTATAGAGTTCTGGATAACTGCTCTGGGCATACGCTCAGTCAGTTACTTGACGTGTGCATAACTGCAGGGATGCGTGGCGAATTTTGGTGGAGACACGTTGGAGTACGGTTGAGAGTAGTAGAGTATATCTAGGAGAGATTGATGGCATGAATGCCATGTTGCATAACTTCTGAATGAGTGGGTAACCGAATACAGGACACATGAGAACGTGTGTTGACTGTACATTTGAAGTCATTCTGAATACATTTGCTTTGATACGCTGTCTTTTGGAGAAGCACGACTAGCATATACTGTCTTGTTTGAAGAGGAGTCGTATGGAGTCCATACGCTGTCTTGGGTGACAAGAAGTCGTATGGAGTATATACGCTCACTTGATGAGGAGTCATATGGAGTACATACGCTGCCTTGATGAGGAGTCGTATGAAGTTCATACGCTGCCTTGATGAGGAGTCGTATGAAGTCCATACGCTACCTTGATGAGGAGTCGTATGAAGTACATACGCTGTCTTGATAAGGAGTCGTATAACTGGAGAAGTAGACACGTGGCTGTCCTCAATCTTCTCGAATACGCCATATCATCCAATAACTGACAAATATCTTTCGAGCGTCGTGTTGCGGATATGACGGCTGACAGACTGTCAGAAATGACAGTAATGATGGCTGTGCATTTATGATGGCTAATGAGCTGTCCTCGTAAAAGACAAAATCAACTCTCCAAAATCCATACGACGGTTAATTCTCCTAAGACAGCTGTTCTTTGCACGAAAGACGAAGTGTCATATTCATCCCCCACTGAGCGTATGTTGTGCTGTCAGTCGAGAAATAATAAAATATTCACTGAGCGTATGACTTTTACACTGAGCGTATGGCCTTTGACTGAGCGTATGGCCTTTGGCTGACTTGGTCTTATGTCAGCGTGTCAGAATTTTTCACACCCTACAAGACCCCCTTCAAAGTTTTCGAACTTTATGATTTTCGAAAGTTCGAAATTACTTTGAACTCAAAGTGGGAATAAGTCTTGACACACTGGAACGAGTTTGTTATTTCCTCGATATCAGTGCATATCTCTAGGGATTCTGTATTTTGAAAACGGCTGCCGTTTGGGCTTCTCTTTCTTCTATAAATAGGCCTTTAAGAACTTAATTCCTTTCTTTACTTTTGCCTTCGTCTTCGAGAGAGAGAATCCAGAGCTTAAGCCTTCTTCTTCTCCAACCTAATCTTCGTCAATGGCACCCAAGCTCGACGCTGCTACCAAGGGAAAAGGCAAGGCTCCTGCAGAGCCGTCTCGACCCGCCGCCGCCGCCGCCGCAACCACTAGGAGAACCTCCGAGCAGCGTCTTCCACAGAGCGAACTTCCGTTGAAATCCCTATACGGTGAGGATGGGGACGATGAAAAGTAACCATCCCTTTTTAGGGCTCTGGTTAGAACAAAATCAGAAAACGTATCCCCTTTTTAGGGTCAATACGTCAGAAAATACACTTCCCTCTTTAGGGTTTAGTCGTATTCTATATTTTTCGTCTATACGAAAAATATGTTTTGAGCATATTTCTGTAAGATACGCGTATCTTTGATAGAAATGTCAAAATACGCTGATCTGAAGGAATACGCTATGTCAAGTCGTCTCGTTGAGATACGCTGACTCTCTTGTTAGCGTATTTTTGATGAACATCTTGCTAACCATACACTGCTCTTTGGAAAATTCTATACGACTGTTTGTTTTGGTTAGACATACACGTAGCTGAGCATAGGTTGAACTTAGAATCTGTCATACGCTTAGGATAGACTGAGCGTAAGTTGATTTTTAAATCTGACATACGCTTAGGATGGACTGAGCGTAAGTTGATCGTTGAACTTGTCATCCCTTTGTATTTTTTAGAGTTAAGGATTTTTAACCTCTTATTTTTCCTTTGTAGTGGATATTCTGGCCCAAGAAGCGCAGTTTGAAGGATGTGCAGGGAGCAATTATAAGAGTGACCTATCCCATGTCCACTTTCCACAGTTTGATGAACCTTCCACGAGAATAGCCATTCTGAAAAATCAAGATAGCGAAACCCTGCTGAGTCTGATAAGTGGTCAACCACTGCAGAGGGTGGATAGTGTTACCCACTCAAAACCGATATTTCTATTCGGGGACGCTATTGACAGAAGCTCCCAACCAGCCTCCGACAAAGTGTCATACTCGTATTACCGGGATGGTGATGAGACTCAGCCGATGTACTTGACTGAATTGTCTAAGAGTATCAACATAGCTCGATTATTCCATGCGAGTCACCAAAGGCACATGAAATGGGATATTACTCCAACCCGTCAAGCAAAAGCTGGATGGGTAGGGTACAGACAGAGAAGATTTCGCAGTGGTACTGAACCGCATGTTTCAGTTTTGCAAGGATTATTGCCAGCCACAATTCCCCCTGAGGACTCTGCACTTCTGATGCCGGTTAGAGTCCCGATATTCGCGAACGAATTTGCACAGCTAGAAAACGTTGTCTATCCGAAACAGTCCATGAGACTCACTGGTCTCGTGAACCCAGAGAATACCAGATGGTGTAGCTCCCCTTCCCAGAAATATTTTTAAATATTTATTTATTCGATTATTTGATTTAATAGTGATTTTTCTAAAATTCGTTTTTATAAATTATATATATATTTATTGGTGTTTTGGAATAATTTGTAAGGTTTTTAGGGCCAAAGAAAGATGGTGTAATATGATACACTATACATATTATTTGGTTTATCAAATTTTGTTATCATCATTATTATTATTATTATTATTATTATTATTATTATTATTATTATTATTATTATTATTGTTGTTGTTATTGTTATTATCATTTTATTATTTTATTATCAATATTATTGAAGATATTATGAAATATTACTATTGTAATATTATTGGGTATATGAGTGTAAATATATATGTATATGTGTGTAAAATATATATATATATATATGTAGAAATGTGCATAGATATTTATATATATAGATGTGTACGTATATATGTACGTATAAATGTATATATGTATATATATATTTCATATATATATAGGAATTAATGGATAAATAGAAAAAAAAAAAGAAAAAAAGAGTAAGAGAAACAATGGCAGGCCCATAGCCTCCCCGGGCCCAAGCCTCAGCCCACTTCACCTTAATAAAAAGTTCCCACAGAACAAACCCATACTAAATCGATGGAGACAGAATGGTAGCTCCAAATGGCTAATAAAGAAAGTTGCTAAATAGTCAAATGTTTATAGCATGCCACGTGAAACTTGGCTGTTAACAACATATATCTAACAGGTAGTTCACCATAAGAATAATACATTTTCCCTCTTAATTGACGATATAGATTCTTAGGTAGGCACTTCATTTGCTAGATCACAGACCCAAGCTTTCTACAAATCATAGAAGTAATAATTTAGAAGAATAAGCAGCATCAGTAATCAGCCAAGGCCAGGCCAGGCCAAGCTGAGCCGACCCGACCCCAAAGGCTTTCCAAGCCCAGCATGGGAAGCCCACAGACCCAATGGTAGCAAACCGAGCTACCTTCTGTTTCTCTCATGCATATATATTGAAACCCACGCACGCGCACACGAGCGATCGACGAAACCCTAAAACTCCTCAAACCCTAAACCAACGCCTCCACCACGCGCCACCCACGACCCATCCCCTAACCTGGGCGCAACCTCGCGCCGCCCTGCGCACCGCCGCGCGTAGCCACGACGCGCCGGAGCGCGCGGAACAGCGCACAGGAAACAGAGCAGTAGCACTAGCAGCAACTTCAGGACAGGTATTTCACCCCTTATTTCTTCGCGTATTCTTCGTCATTTTCGATTTCGTAAGTTGTTACGGAAACCCCATATGACCCTC
Source organism: Iris pallida (assembly GCA_029216955.1). Taxonomy (NCBI): domain Eukaryota; kingdom Viridiplantae; phylum Streptophyta; class Magnoliopsida; order Asparagales; family Iridaceae; genus Iris; species Iris pallida. Next base: position 38,823 of record JANAVB010000647.1, on the reverse strand, counting down.
TAGAAGTCCCCATAGATACAATTCGACGGGGAAAATCCATCAATCCAGAAAATCGATGCGAACCTTGACGAAAAACCTGTTCAAATAGAACAGTTTCAGTAGTTAAAACCCTGTATTTGAAGCCGGTTTTCGAACAGGATATTAGAGTTTTCGAAAGTTTAATTCGACACAGTTAAAGACAACCTAACCGAGATAAAAACGCCACTTTTTGTTTTATTTTTAATTGTTTGTACAGTAAGATATTCCAGTTTGAAAACCAAGAAAAATCTGTTTTGAAAATTGTAGAAAACTAGAAAAAAACTCCGATACCACGTCCGTCCCGCCATTCCGGACGACGTGGTCGCGCACCGTCAGCATCAAAAGCTGCGTAACGGCTTCATGGTCGTGTGGGCTTTGACGGAATTCAAATTGGTCGCGTGTGCGCGACGAATTCGACGCGTATCCGTCGGAATCGCCCCGTATCCGTCCAATGCAAATTCTCCAATTACTTTGTGCACGCTCGTCAGATCGAGACGAAACTTGCGCCAACAGGACCGTATCGTTTTTTTGGTCCTGCATGCCAAGTTTGGTCCAATTCTGAGACAGTTGAATCCGACGTCGTTTTGTGGGCCCCACGGTCCCATTCAACGGACGATTTTGTGCACGGCCCGTCGGAATCCAACTTAGGACATACGGTTGGGTTCGTATCGAAAAACTGGATTCGTGGACATGTAGTTTGACGACTTTAGAGACCATTGACTCTGGCACGCTTTTTGGTGCAAAGCGGGTCCAACGGCGGACATCGTTTTGACCCGAAATTATCGTTTTGCCCATGTGTCCAGAATTGGACGTAAGGATAGGCAATCCTAGCTAATTGGACTATTCTGAGATCATTGGTATTGTTTATTTCAGCTTTCGGGGACTGTTGTACGGGTTTTGACTATAGTGGCACATTGAGTAGTTCAGATTGTCGGTTTTACCAGCAAAGGACCACAGGCGAGTACAGTTTATTGTTTGTATTTCGATATTGATCTTTACTATAATTCATTGATTAGTCATTGGTTATGTGATTATTTTCTATTATAAATTGTTGAGTCGGGAATGAGAAGTACCAAGGATGTGTGATCTGACCTTAGACCGTGTAGACCGTGTAGACCGTGTTGCATTTATTTCTTGTAGACCGTGTAGACAGTGTTTTATTTACTTCTTGTAGACAGTGTAGACAATGATTTATTTATTGCAAAGTAGACCGTGTAGACCGTGTTTATTATTGCATTTAAACTGTGTAGTTAGTGATTATTATTATTCTGTAGACAGTGTTTCTTTATTGCTATATTAACTGTAGACCGTGTAACTGTAGACCGTGTAACTTTAGACCGTGTAGACCGTGTCGCATAATTGTCCCGAGGTCGATCACATATCAAAGGTACTTCTAACGGTGGAAAAGTATATTGGTCTATTTATTACTATTGATTTTTCTTACGGCTTTACTGTTTATTTTCAAACTCATGATTGATGTCTAACCTTTGTCTTATAGTCATTTTCTTTATTTGAAATTGCATTCAGTGAATTATGCTCGTTCCATTCCTGACTGGAAACCAACATTTTCAGGTTAGCTGTGGATTCACTTAGCTTGGGGAGTGACGGGAATACTTGTAGGCAAAGCCTAGAGACTAGTTAACTAGTTGATTTGTAGTCATTCATTTATCTGTACAAGTTTATATTTTTCTACAAATGTAAAACTTGTGATCATTGTAAATTAAATTAATTTTGTGAATGAGTATTATTTGTGATTTCGATCTTCATGGCCGTGACAGCGTTCTACCGCCGACACTGCGGCGTAGGCTGGCTTGGACGCGTCTCGTATCCGTTTTTTAAAAGAAAAAAAAACGGGTGCGGGTCGTGACAAGTTTTTGTGGTGGCCCATGCAGGTCTGTTTTCGCAAATAATGTGAACTCGTGATAGTACTTAAGTTAGTTGTACTATTGCGAGCCTGCGACTAGAAAATGCTCATTCACGAATTAGAAATTAATTTAATTTAAGAGAATGACTAGGACTAGGAGTCCCTTATACAAATTTGCCGATGGGTAGTCTAGGTCATGCAATTTAGGATGAGAGTTATTAAGGTTGATTGTTTGTCAGATCCCCATAGGTACACTATTATCTCTCGATATGACGACACGATCCAAAGTGGATAGATTGTTCACTTGGTGAGACAGGGCTTCATATAATTTATGATCTAACCCTGATGAATTGGGCAAATCCTTCTCTTTGCCTCTTAGATATCATCCCCATGTCTTAGTCGAATTGCCTATTTAGTTTCTATTTGCCCTAGGAATTAATATTTTGTATAAATTTTGATTATTGTTATCTCCATGCGGACCTCGAGTTAGTTTCGGTTCAAAGTTTTTTCTCAATGATTGAATACACATGGGATAGACATTAGAATGTTTGTGTATCTTTTTGTCTTCAATTATTTCCTCCCCGCTCAATCTTTTATTTTAAGGGTTGATAGGGCAAATATTTATGCCTTATTTCATAGTCAACTTGTTTGAATCTCTAGAAGCTCAGGAATTTATTTACAGATATAGTTACGAGAATGTTAGTAAACTTATACTGGCAGGACAGCAGCGCACTGTCGCCATTTATTTAAACTTTGGAGACTAGGGATTCACTGCAGCCAGCAGCGCACTGGCGAGACTTGACACCTAGAGTGGAAAGAAGATTAGGAAAATATCGGTTATAGAATTTGCTAGAGATATGACTAGTGGTCCACTCTTGATCGTAGATACCCTTGAGCCAATATTGGATAGAGTTAAGTAATGTTCGATTTGTATCATATTTGAGTTACGAAACCAAGGGTTTACCACAGCCCGATTTTTACGGGCGAGGCGTAGTCCTCGGTGAAATTACTTCAGACGTGATCACAAGTTTAGGATATCATAGAGAATAGAGACTGCCCTGTATGACCCTAAGAACCAAAACCAATGCTAGTGAAAGTTCTGTAAGTTGAATAGCGTGTCTTCCAACATGGTCTCCCATGGTCCTTGTGATCCATTGACGAGGTAATTGGCTGACACTAACAGGTTTACCCAGAATATAGAATTTAGAGTTCTATAACTCATTTATCGACCAAGGACTTATTGATAGGTAGATAGTAGGAAGACTGTATGAGTAATAACACCAGGTAATGTTTGATTATCACAAAACTCGAACTACCATCTCCTCCTTCCAAAAATCTCGCGTACTGGTATCTCGACTATCTTGACCAATACTGCTATTACAACCTAGTTTTGCAAGCTTACTCTTTTATCGAGCTTGATTCGAGACATATGTTTATTGGGGACGCCCGCTAACATATTGTCTAATCAGAATCAGTGTATTATGGTTTGATCAACCATGATGCATTTGGTTCGCACTCTATTTAATTACCCTACGTGGATTGAGATGTAGATGTCTCTAAGATCTCATCCGCGACTGCATTGACAATTCCTCTTGAATTATATGTTCGCCCTTGAATCACGAAATTGTATTCAGTCACATCTCCCTTGAATTCTTTATTGTTTTGTCTTTCACCGATTTGGAAAGACGATAGCTCGTGATGGTAGAGAGATACAGAGTATCCCCATGGCTATGCTAGTGGTATACACAAGTATAGCTACCATCGGCCAGTCATGTGATTGAGTTACTCGTTCTCCCCTTGACCATCAAACTATTATTGAGACCTTCTAGCCATTCGAATTTGAGAATGATTAGGGTTTTACCCTTAGTCGAAATGCCTACCTAGGAGACTACCTATTCTTTAAAGACCAAAGGTTGCGAGTCTCTAATTATTTGCTGGAAGCTTGCCTTAACTAGCAATCCTTAAGCTTTAACCCAACCTTTCCTCGACCAAAGCCCACAGTTTAGTCATGAGATGAATAGACAAGAGTAAGGACAATCATTTACCATGATTATGGTAGACACTCAACACGAGATTGGTTGTCCCGTCGATAACTTTTGTATACGGTGGACGAGTAGGTTATTTATTTTATCGACCATGTGTCATTGTACACACTCGTTCTCCACTTATGGAGGAACGATCCTCGACATGACTTATATCTACCGTACCCCGATACGCCGTACCTCATTCTCTATTAACAAAGAGTCGAGGTACAGTATTCGGACTATGTGAATCCTCTAACCTCAATATTCCTAAGACCATGTCCTATTTTTAAGGTGGGTAGAATGTAAGCCTCCTAAAACTTTGTTATATACAAGGATTATCGATTGATTAGAATGATTCCTATAGGATGACAATTAGTGTCTCATGGACTTCCACTTTCCATTTAGATCATTCTGTGCACCCGGCCGTGTCATTAATATTCAGAGCACGAGACTAGCTGTTACCTTCCAATAGATTTCATATGCAAGATCTAGACGAGTCCACCTTTATCTAGGTATATCATGTCCCACTCAAACCCGTCCCCTTGTACTCTATTTTTATGGTACGACTTTCAGGACAAAAGGATTAGCTATAACCCCTACCATAATACCGGTATGCTTTTCGATTTGTCATTAGAGCTTCAACTTCGTCTCGAACCTTTCGACCTAATATATGGTTGCAATCTACTCGAAGTCCACTACGCACTTGCCCCTAGTGTGCCACTTGATAGAGGTCTCTTGTGCTACTTAAACACAAAAGTCACCGAAGGCACATTTCGGACTCTAGGAACCTAGCTAACCAACATGACAGGCAACTAGCTCAACCATTTGGGTTGAATCCCATTCCAGGTCACCCTAACCTAGTAAAAATAGTTTTATCATTTGGATCTTGTCCAGCCCATATAGATTGAAATTCGAGGTTCATCCAATCTACGAGTGATGTCCAAATAGAGAATCCATTAAGACCAGTAGAACCCATTCGTGCATACCACCGTAGTTGGTCTATAAACCGAACTGTTTGAAATAGGTCCCTATACCGATTATGTAGCCTCCATCTCTTAGAATATGGTGTCATTCGTAACCCTTATTCCATTTTACCTGGGAGTCGAAATACGATCTTGCATTGCATTTATATCCCATTTTTCGTGTGTTTAAATAACCACGGAAAAGATCACAATCTTGATTTCTGCAATTCCGTCTATTGTGGAACCTTGCTTAGAATTTTGGGAACGAAATTTTCGTATTTCATGGATTGTAAGACCCTCCAAGAAACGAGGGGTTCTTCGAGTTAGCAAGTGATTGGACTAGAGTAACCCATCTAGCAAGTCAGTCAGTGATTCAGAAACTTTCTTTCTGTCTACATTATTGGATACCCTCCATCGCTTTGGGAACTTCATATCTACTTTCAGTTATTTTTCCTTACCTTCACGTCCTTCCTATTTCAGAAAGGGAATGGTCATGCTTATTAGAGTTTACCAATGTTTCTTGGCTACTTGTGTGAATTTGTTGTTAGGGTTATTTAATAGATAGGAGGGATTTATAGGTGTCGTATACAGTAATACCTATTCGTAGAAACTTTAGCAAGTAGTGGAAGGACTATAAAGTTTTAGTGACATAGCATTGAGGGAGTAGTGTGACCAAAGGTGGGTAGAAGTCCTCAAGAAATTACAGTTTCAAATGACCATGAGAATAGATTGGTAGCAAATGGAGACCGTCGTCTATCATAGCGGATGGACTCTTACCTTAAATTTCGAGGACGAAATTATTTTTAAGGTGGGTAGATTTGTAGCTCCCCTTCCCAGAAATATTTTTAAATATTTATTTATTCGATTATTTGATTTAATAGTGATTTTTCTAAAATTCGTTTTTATAAATTATATATATATTTATTGGTGTTTTGGAATAATTTGTAAGGTTTTTAGGGCCAAAGAAAGATGGTGTAATATGATACACTATACATATTATTTGGTTTATCAAATTTCGTTATCATCATTATTATTATTATTATTATTATTGTTATTATTATTATTATTATTATTATTATTATTATTATTATTTTATTATTTTATTATCAATATTATTGAAGATATTATGAAATATTACTATTGTAATATTATTGGGTATATGAGTGTAAATATATATGTATATGTGTGTAAAATATATATATATATATGTAGAAATGTGCATAGATATTTATATATATAGATGTGTACGTATATATGTACGTATAAATGTATATGTATATATATATATTTCATATATATATAGGAATGAATGGATAAATAGAAAAAAAAGAAAAAAAGAGTAAGAGAAACAATGGCAGGCCCATAGCCTCCCCGGGCCCAAGCCTCAGCCCACTTCACCCTAATAAAAAGTTCCCACATAACAAACCCATACTAAATCGATGGAGACAGAATGGTAGCTCCAAATGGCTAATAAAGAAAGTTGCTAAATAGTCAAATGTTTATAGCATGCCACGTGAAACTTGGCTGTTAACAACATATATCTAACAGGTAGTTCACCATAAGAATAATACATTTTCCCTCTTAATTGACGATATAGATTCTTAGTTAGGCACTTCATTTGCTAGATCACAGACCCAAGCTTTCTACAAATCATAGAAGTAATAATTTAGAAGAATAAGCAGCATCAGTAATCAGCCAAGGCCAGGCCAGGCCAAGCTGAGCCGACCCGACCCCAAAGGCTTCCCGAGCCCAGCATGGGAAGCCCACAGACCCAATGGTAGCAAACCGAGCTACCTTCTGTTTCTCTCATGCATATATATTGAAACCCACGCATGCGCACACGAGCGATCGACGAAACCCTAAAACTCCTCAAACCCTAAACCAACGCCTCCACCACGCGCCACCCACGACCCATCCCCTAGCCTGGGCGCAACCTCGCGCCGCCCTGCACGCCGCCGCGTGCGGCCACGACGCGCCGGAGCGCGCGGAACAACGCACAGGAAACAGAGCAGTAGCACTAGCAGCAACTTCAGGACAGGTATTTCACCCCCTTATTTCTTCGCGTATTCTCCGTCATTTTCGATTTCGTAAGTTGTTACGGAAACCCCATATGACCCTCTAGAAGTCCCCATAGATAGAATTCGACGGGGAAAATCCATCAATCCAGAAAATCGATGTGAACCTTGACGAAAAACCTGTTCAAATAGAACAGTTTCAGTAGTTAAAACCCTGTATTTGAAGCCGGTTTTCGAACAGGATATTAGAGTTTTCGAAAGTTTAATTCGACACAGTTAAAGACAACCTAACCGAGATAAAAATGCCACTTTTTGTTTTATTTTTAATTGTTTGTACAGTAAGATATTCCAGTTTGAAAACCAAGAAAAATCTGGTTTGAAAATTGTAGAAAACTAGAAAAAAAAACTCCGATACCACGTCCGTCTCGCCATTCCGGACGACGTGGTCGCGCACCGTCAGCATCAAAAGCTGCGTAACGGCTTCATGGTCGTGTGGGCTTTGACGGAATTCAAATTGGTCGCGTGTGCGCGACGAATTCGACGCGTATCCGTCGGAATCGCCCCGTATCCGTCCAATGCAAATTCTCCAATTACTTTGTGCACGCTCGTCAGATCGAGACGAAACTTGTGCCAACAGGACCGTATCGTTTTTCTGGTCCTGCATGCCAAGTTTGGTCCAATTCTGAGACAGTTGAATCCGACGTCGTTTTGTGGGCCCCACGGTCCCATTCAACGGACGATTTTGTGCACGGCCCGTCGGAATCCAACTTAGGACATACGGTTGGGTTCGTATCGAAAAACTGGATTTGTGGACACGTAGTTTGACGACTTTAGAGACCATTGACTCTGGCACGCTTTTCGGTGCAAAGCGGGTCCAACGGCGGACATCGTTTTGACCCGAAATTATTGTTTTGCCCATGTGTCCAGAATTGGACGTAAGGACAGGCAATCCTAGCTAATTGGACTATTCTGAGATCATTGGTATTGTTTATTTCAGCTTCCGGGGACTGTTGTACGGGTTTTGACTATAGTGGCACATTGAGTAGTTCAGATTGTCGGTTTCACCACCAAAGGACCACAGGCGAGTACAGTTTATTGTTTGCATTTCGATATTGATCTTTACTATAATTCATTGATTAGTCATTGGTTATGTGATTATTTTCTATTATAAATTGTTGAGTCGGGAATGAGAAGTACCAAGGATGTGTGATCTGACCTTAGACCGTGTAGACCGTGTAGACCGTGTAGACCGTGTTGCATTTATTTCTTGTAGACCGTGTAGACAATATTTTATTTACTTCTTGTAGACAGTGTAGACAATGATTTATTTATTGCAAAGTAGACCGTGTAGACCGTGTTTATTATTGCATTTAAACTGTGTAGTTAGTGATTATTATTATTCTGTAGACAGTGTTTCTTTATTGCTATATTAACTGTAGACCGTGTAACTGTAGACCGTGTAACTGTAGACCGTGTAACTTTAGACCGTGTAGACCGTGTCGCATAATTGTCCCGAGACCGATCACATATCAAAGGTACTTCTAACGGTGGAAAAGTATATTGGTCTATTTATTACTATTGATTTTTCTTACGGCTTTACTGTTTATTTTCAAACTCATGATTGATGTCTAACCTTTGTCTTATAGTCATTTTCTTTATTTGAAATTGCATTCAGTGAATTGTGCTCGTTCCATTCCTGACTGGAAACCAACATTTTCAGGTTAGCTGTGGATTCACTTAGCTTGGGGAGTGACGGGAATACTTGCAGGCAAAGCCTAGAGACTAGTTAACTAGTTGATTTGTAGTCATTCATTTATCTGTACAAGTTTATATTTTTCTACAAATGTAAAACTTGTGATCATTGTAAATTAAATTAATTTTGTGAATGAGTATTATTTGTGATTTCGATCTTCATGGCCGTGACAGCGTTCTACCGCCGACACTGCGGCGTAGGCTGGCTTGGACGCGTCTCGTATCCGTTTTTTAAAAGAAAAAAAAATGGGTGCGGGTCGTGACAGATGGACTGCTCTCGTGAGATGGATTCTGAGAGATTATGGAGAACAGTTGAAGGTGATAGGCCTGTACGATGCCATCAAGTGCACTGCTTATGGTTTTAGGTCGAATCCAGATTTGTTCCTGGCACTAGCAGAAAGGTACAACTACCGCACCAGAACTTTTATGACTCCGAGAGGCGAGATGGGATTCGCTCTCCACGAAATGGCGTACATTTCTCAGCTGCCGACAGAAGATCTGCCGTATGAGGAATATATCCCGTTTATTGATGAAATAAACAAGATTTCTGATGCCAACCCGCTAATTCTTCATGTATACGAAGAATTAATGTGCCACTATAGTATCTGTAAGGCCTTTTATAAGGCAAAAGATATAGATTCAGGCTGCTATTCTTCGAAGTGGATGGCCTACTTATTCCAAGGTCGCACCGAAGAAACTCAGAAGAAGAAGAAGACCGAACAATATATTGGTCGTTTTAAACCTCTGAGTCAAGCCAAAATTGATAAATTAATCCGGAAGACCACCCATGATGACATCATAATCGAAGAATATGAAGGCACCTATAAAGCTGGTGATAGGTTAGAGACCTACAAAAAGCAAGGTGGCCGGGCTTTATCTAATGAAGGTCATCTGGCCAGGTTTCTATCCCTTTGGCTGAGAAGATTCGTAGTACCTGGCACCTGTTCGGCAGACAGGATACATCGAGGAATCGTATTTGCAGCAGTCCGTCTGACGTTCGGGTACAGGATGGACTTGCTAACGGCGATGACATGCCGTCTGAACGCCGGTTTAAGAGCATATGCAGACATGATGTTTACCCTGGCGAAGAAGAAACTTACAACTTTTTCTCGGGTAGAAATGCCCTTCACATATTTGTACGAATGGCTGCTCCTCCTCTTTGAGTCTCTTATGAGTGCTGGACTGGCCAGACCAGATGACACTTTCTTGGAAAGATACCGTCATACACCAAAGTGGAAATATGACACCCTGACAGACTGCAGGACCATACTGAATAGGGGAGAACTATGGAGTTTCACCTGTGTTCCTCCGTCTATCGGTTATGAGACTATGCCTGCGAATATGATTGATGGTACCGGTGCCAATGAACTGGATGATGTTCAGCACGAATGGCTGAAGAGGATCAGACCATCCCACCTGGTCTGTCGCCATGACGACATCACTTATTTGGAGCCATATCTTCCGAGTATATTTACTCGGCAATTTGGCTATGATCAGTTGCATGTAGGGAATGCAACGACATGCTTCAACCACCAAGGCGGATTGATCGACGGTGCGAGAGCCTGGATATATTATATTGCCAAAGGCACCGGAGCTACCTTTACAATGCCAGATCCGATGAATCATCGAAAATGAGCTAAGATGTTGGCATCTTATGCCAAGTTCTATGTATCTGCGAATACATTTGATGAGAAGTTCAGCATCTTGGGTAAGAGCTTCATTCATGTTAATAAAAAATCAGCTAAGTCAACTCTGTCGGAAGATTGTCACGACCGAGAGGATCCTCTCGCTACTGACGAGGTTTATGAAGAAGTCTCAATGGGGAATCTCTTTTCTGATGAACTTCATCAGCCACTACACGTACCACTTGGAAGTGCCGAGAAGAGTGTATCTGCTGAGGGTACACCGAAGAGAAAGCGTGGCAAGGGTGCTTCCGGGCCCGCTCCAAAAAGAGTTACTCGAGCAGAAGTTCGTAATCGTGTAGGAATTACTATCCCGGGGAGTTCTCCTGCTTCGAGTCAACAAATCAGAGATGCTGATGAAGAAGGTAGTGACTCCAAAGAAGATTATCCTACCATTCCACTAATGAATAGGAAAAAAAAGTGGTAGTTTCAAAGACTAAATCTGTAATTTGTCTTGATGCAGAAAGCCCCACCAATCGTGCTGAACGATTGGCTCGAGAGAAGCAAACTGCCCTTGTTCCTCAGCAAAGAGTTGAAGCGGAATCTTCTACTGCCAAGAAGATTATTGAAGTTTCCTCTCCTGCACCCTCGAAAACGCAGCCCACACAGGACGCTAATATAGAACCTGCTGCGGAGGATGTGATAGAAGATTCGGCAGCTAAGCCATCTACCGATCGAACAACACCGGCTACCAAGGATCCTTCCATGGTAGTGGATGAGCATGCTGAACCATCCGTACTGGTTTCGAGAGAATTAGTGAAAGAAGCAACCACTCTCGAGCCACCTGCTGATTTAGCTTTGATTGATGTTTCGGAGAGCGACAAGGGTGAAGAAGAACATGTTGACTATGAACCTTCGTCTAATTCCTTTGAAGATGAGGATATGGAGATTGAAGATGAGTCACCAACTGAAATCCGTATCGACGAATTGAAGACGGCCGGCCAACATTCAGAGTTGACTCCAGAGCCAGAGAACCTTCTAGAAATAGAAGCCCATGTTTCGAGCACCTCTGGGGCAGGAAGTAGTGAAATGAGACCAGTGTCAGAAGACACTTTGAATATACTACGAACAGGGCTGAACGATCCTAAAGAAACGGAGTACGAGCCAACTTCAGGTAATATTTTATCCAGTAAAGTTTTGTCTTTTCTTGCTTTATTGTCTTTAATTTTGATCAAGCTTCTTTGATTCCAAAAGTTGTAGGAACTACACCAGCGATGAGCTCGACTCATGCTCCACCTGTTCGGACTGATGTTGGTGAGGGAAGCTCACATTTACCAAGTTCTCCAAAAGCACATACTTATGTTTCCAGAATAGAGCCCATTCTAGCTTCTTCCTTCACAATGGCAGCAACTCCCGGTTTTGAAACGGGAATAGCAAGGACCATGGTGATGTATTCAGATATTATCTATTCATATCTGGATACATTCTCCAGGGGATTTATGAAGGACGAGACTATGCCTTTTTCCAATCTCCGAATGGCGATTAATTTCCCGCTTTTAGCTCTGCGACAGGCTGGTTATGAGACTCAGTGTACTTTCTTTGAGCATCTCCTAGACGATTTGGAAGTAACCATCCACAAATACTGGGAAATCAAGAAAGAAGATATTAAATCCTTGACCGTGGCTGAGATTGCTCAACTGGAACGTGAAGCTCAAACCCAGCAGGCTGCTTTGAAAGAATTCCTCGCTTTGTCATATGAGAAGTTAATGGCGAAGGATGAGGAAATAGTAACAACTCGTCAGAAGATAGAACGTCTGGAAACAGAGGAAATATCTAGAGCTGAAGAACTCCAGAAACTAAAAGAAGAATTAGCTCGTCTCCAGGAGCACATTGCATCCGTAGAAAAAGAGCAATCTGATATTATTGCTGCTCGTATAGCTGAAGATACCCGCTATCAAGTTCTACGGCAAGAGCGGGAACAGATGCAAGCTGAACAGATAGAAGAAACTAATCGTCGTAGTTCTGTTATCATTAATTTTGACCAACAAATGGTTGCAATTGAAGCAACAGAGCAAATTCGTAAAGCTCATGAAGAGAAGATAAATAGTGTACTTGCTCATATTCAGGAGATAATTACTCCTTCTATTCAATAGATTTTTTACACTTCTCATGTCTTGAAATACTCACTTGTAATCAGTATTTTGATTTTGACTGAGGAAATGAGCACTTTGATCTGATTTCGATTTTGTGTATGATGTTTTTGTAAAAAATATGTTCAGAGGTAAATAATACATGACATATTTCAATAGAATAAAATATACAAATAAATTTTGTAATTTCATCAGATGATATTAAACCAAAAAAAATTAGTTTAATACTGATTAGGGAAAACAGAATTCAGATATAAAGATATCTTTACACTCAATTTTCCATGATCTTTGGATTCGGAAATCAAAAGACTAGATATAATTTTCATAGAATAGAAAATATGATACTGAGATAGAAAATTCAGAGGTAATATGGACGTGATTTTCTATATGAGATCTTTATTAAATCCACTGGGGATCTAATAAGACAGAATATCAAATTCTCTAGGAAGATGATATGTGGTAGAATATCAATTTCCGTTGGGGATAACGATATCGAGACGACATTTGTGGGGAAGAATAAACTCTGATTTTATATTTGCTGGGGAATAATCGCAGCAGATGAAAATATCATATATTAACGAGATTTATACATAATATTTCTTTAAGAATTTGCCGTTGATAGGCATCATCGTGACTTTACCATCTATAGAGGTAAGCTGATATGCTCCGTTTGAGAAGACTTTGTTTACGACGAATGGGCCTTCCCATTTCGCGTCGAACTTGCCTTTGCTCATATGTGTCATAGTCATCGGACGTTTGACGGTAAGAACAAGTTCTCATTTCCGATATGCTCTGACTTTCACCTTCTGGTTAAAAGCTTTTGAAATTCGGGCCTGATACAGCTCGATATTTTGTTGAGCGTACAATCGCTTTTCGTCTAGAGCTTCTAGCTCTTGAAGTCGAAGATGATCATTGTTCTCTGTTGTAAGTTCATTGGAGATCGTGATTCTTAGAGAAGGAATCTGGATCTCGAGGGGAAGGACAGCTTTACACCCGTATACCAAAGAGAAAGGCGTACACCCGGTCGTATTGCGAACTGTGGTGTGGTAGGCCCATAAACATTCACCAAGCTTCTCGCTCCAGTTGCGTTTGTTAGAAGAAACGAACTTTTTCAGGAGTTTGATGATGGTTTTATTGGAAGCTTCTGCCAATCCATTAGCTGCTGGATTATATGCTGTAGAAGCTAAGTTATTGATTCGATGGTCATCGCAGAATCTAGTAAATTTCTGACTGACGAACTGTGGTCCATTATCATGGATAATACGCCGAGGAACACCAAATCGATAGATGACATGATGCTTGACGAAGTTGATGACGTTGGAAGTTTTGACTTCGGTTAGCGGGATTGCTTCAGCCCATTTGGAAAAGTAGTCGGTTATTGCTAGAATAAACCGGTGTCCTTTTGATGACGGTGGATTGATAGGACCAATGATGTCCATGCCCCAGGCCTCGAAAGGCTATGATGCCGCTGTCGGGTGTAAGAACTCTGACGGTTGATGGATAAAGTCTGCATGGATTTGACAGGCTTTACATTTCCGGGCATATTGAATGGCGTCAGCCACCATCGTGGGCCAATAATAACCCATACGTCGGATGCGATCTTGAAGTTTAGGACCTAGTTGATGGGCTCCGCAGACACCATCATGTGCTTCACGGATAATCTGTTGTGCTTTCTCACCAGCGATGCATCGGAGGAGAAGACCGTCATAGGCCCGACGATATAGTGTCTTTGTCGTATGATTATAATAGAATCTGAGAGATCGACGCCGGATAGAAGCTGCTTCGCTCGAATTATCGGGAAGTATGTCATACAATACAAAGTCTAGAAATGGACGTCTCCAGTCTTCGGCCATGGCTTCTGTTTTGTTGGAAAAAAATGTATTCCATAGTAGAATCGGAAGAAGACGAGGATGCTCTGTCAAACCCTAATCCAGTGTTAAGGTTGGAGGAATTAAATTTATCAGGGTTGAGAGAATTTTCGTCTGGGTCATGGGGAAAACCCAAAGCCAAATTATTCTCGATGTAGAATAGCTCTCGGTTATAAACCACTATCAATTGTTGACGTCTGACCGGTATGGCTAGCACAGCAGCAAGATTAGCCAAAGCATCGGCTTCTGTATTATAGGCTCGCCGAACGTGTTCAATAAAGAAACCTTCAAAGGAAGAGGCCATAGAGAGTGCTGCTCGGTGATAAGGTATCAAATCCTGATGACAGACTTCGTATGTACCTATGATTTGATTGACGATAAGTTTGGAGTCTCCATAAACTTCTAAATACTAAATATCCAGATATTTAGCAAGTTGAAGACCGATGAGTAACGCATTGTATTCGGCTACATTGTTTGAACACGATTGATCCAGAGAATAAGCCCTCTGAATAGTCAGTCCTTTCGGGGATACAAGAACAATCCCGACTCCGGCGACAATATCGCCATTAGGACCCATTCTAGACGCTCCATCAAAGAATAGACGCCAGGTAGGAGTTTCTTCAGAAACCCGATTTGAATCCATAACTTCATCTGGGATCTCATCGTATAATTTAGAATCCTCTGGAACTGCATGAGCTGCCAGAAAATCAGCAAGAGCCTATCCTTTAACTGACTTTTGAGGAATATAATGTATGTCATATTGAGCTAACAAGATTCCCCAATTAGCCAGTCTGGAGTTGAGAATACCAGGTTTCTTCATCATAATCCTGATGGGATTCACTCTGGAAATGACATGAATCGTTTGACCGATGATGTAATGTCGCGTCTTCTGAACGGCAAACATTAATGCCAGGCATTCTTTTTCAATTAGAGAATAACGCGGTTCAGCACCTGTCATTGTGCGACTGAGATAATAAATAGCCTGTTCATGGCCATCTTTGTTTTTCTGGGCGAGCAATGCACCGAGAGAATGATCCATGGCTCGAACATATAGAAGAAATGGTATTCCCGAGACGGGAGGTACCAAAATCGGAGGGTTCATGAGGTACTGTTTGATGTCGTCAAATGCTTTTTGACATTCTTCGTCCCAGACGAAGGACACACCTTTCTTCAGAAATTTGTTGAACGGTCTGCAGCGTCCTGATAAGTTAGAGATGAATCTCCTGATATAAGCAATTCTTCCTTGAAATCCTCGTAGCTCTTTTAAGGTGCGTGGAGGACGCATCAATTGGATGGCTTTGATCTTCTCGGGATCCACGTGTATACCTTTAGCGGTAATGACGAAGCCGAGAAATTTACCACTAGAGACGCCCAGGAAGGACTTAGTAGGGTTTATCTTGAGTTGATGTTGACGCATTAAATCAAAGATAGTCTTCAAATCTTGGATATGATCCTCCTTTTGTCGACTCTTGACAGCAATATCATCAACGTAGCATTCGACTGTTTTTCGAAGATGTTCGCGGAATATAGTGCTCATTGCTCGTTGATACGTTGCTCCTGTATTTTTAAGACCAAACGGCATCACTGTGTAACAGTATGTACCGATCGGCGTTCTGAAGAAAGTATGTCTCTCGTCGTCTGGAAACATTTTGATTTGGTTGTACCCCGAATACCCATCCATAAATGACATTCGTTCGAAACCACACGTGTTATCGATCATGACGTCGGTGATTGGAAGAGGGAACTCGTCCTTAGGACAAGCCGCATTGAGATCGCGAAAGTCTATACAGACTCGGATCTTGTCAGTCTTCTTGAGAACAGGAACAATGTAATTTGTTTTCCATAAATAAATTCTATTTATTTATTGTGTTTCTGAGAAAATTACAACTGTAGGAATCTGATCTAGAAGACGATCACTTTATCCCTTGGACTATGCGATGAAGAAGGCTCGGACCTCGAAGAACTCGGACAGCAACTGGGCAATCTCTCTGTTCTCTCTGAATTGAATGTGGTGTCTGTTGAAGGTGGAGAAACTCTCTTTTATAGAGTTCTGGATAACTGCTCTGGGCATACGCTCAGTCAATTACTTGACGTGTGCATAACTGCAGGGACGCGTGGTGAATTTTGGTGGAGACACGTTGGAGTGCGGTTGAGAGTAGTGGAGTATATCCAGGAGAGACTGATGGCATGAATGCCATGTTGCATAACTTCTGAATGAGTGGGTAACCGAATACAGGACACATGAGAACATGTGTTGACTGTACAATTGAAGTCATTCTGAATGTATTTGCTTTGATACGCTGTCTTTTGGAGAAGTACGACTAGCATACACTGTCTTGTTTGAAGAGGAGTCGTATGGAGTCCATACGCTGTCTTGGGTGACAAGAAGTCGTATGGAGTATATACGCTCACTTGATGAGGAGTCGTATGGAGTACATACGCTGCCTTGATGAGGAGTCGTATAAAGTTCATACGCTGCCTTAATGAGGAGTCGTATGAAGTCCATACGCTGCCTTGATGAGGAGTCGTATGAAGTACATACGTTGTCTTGATGAGGAGTCGTATAACTGGAGAAGTAGACACGTGGCTGTCCTCAATCTTCTCGAATACGCCATATCTTCCAATAACTGACAAATATCTTTCGAGCGTCGTGTTGCGGATATGACGGCTGACAGACTGTCGGAAATG
Organism: Iris pallida; assembly: GCA_029216955.1. NCBI lineage: Eukaryota > Viridiplantae > Streptophyta > Magnoliopsida > Asparagales > Iridaceae > Iris > Iris pallida. The sequence goes on along the minus strand of JANAVB010000647.1, from coordinate 21,860 downwards.
ACAGTAATGATGGCTGTGCATATCCGCAACACAACGCTCGAAAGATATTTGTCAGTTATTGGGAGATATGGCTTATTCGAGAAGATTGAGGACAGCCACGTGTCTACTTCTCCAGTTATACGACTCCTCATCAAGACAGCGTATGTACTTCATACGACTCCTCATCAAAGCAGCGTATGGACTTCATACGACTCCTCATCAAAGCAGCGTATGAACTTCATACGACTCCTCATCAAGGCAGCGTATGTACTCCATACGACTCCTCATCAAGTGAGCGTATATACTCCATACGACTTCGTGTCACCCAAGACAGCGTATGGACTCCATACGACTCCTCTTCAAACAAGCAGTGTATGCTAGTCGTGCTTCTCCAAAAGACAGCGTGTCAAAACAAATGCATTCAGAATGACTTCAAATGTACAGTCAACACACGTTCTCATGTGTCCTGTATTCGGTTACCCACTTATTCAGAAGTTATGCAACATGGCATTCATGCCATCAATCTCTCCTGGATATACTCTACTACTCTCAATCACACTCCAACGTGTCTCCACCAAAATTCGCCATGCGTCCCTGCAGTTATGTACACGTCAAGTAATTGTGTCACGACCCGCACCCACTGTGAGGGTACGAGAGCGTAACAATGCCCAGTCTACGCCGCAGTGTCGGTGGTAGAACGCTGTTCTAGGTCATGAACAATAACTAACATAATATGAATACTCTTCATAAGGAGGCCAACACAGAGGTACAACTCAATCACAATCTAAGGTAGAATGTAGCATGATGGAAAATAGATAAGAAATCCTCAACTGAGGTACAGCAGAAAGAAATAACAAAGTCTCAACATCTCTAAAATATACAACTCTGAAAATAAGACAACAGCTAAACATGAAAAAAAAGGACAGTCTAAGCTATCTACACTATACAAGTTATCATCCTGAGCAGCTGCCTGAACCTCCCCAGGGGTCCAGGTCGCGAGTGTCAACTAGGCAAACTCCAAGTAAGGGTGCAGGGTTCCTCATCATCCTCTGTAAAATTTTCAACAGGTCCAGTCAGGACGGGAGCGAGCACAAAACATCTCACGCAGTTCATATCATGTTAGAAAATATAAAGCATGCAATAGAGTAAGGTACATGAAATGCTGAAAGAAGAATGTATATGAAAATATTAGAGATTTGATAATAAAAAATATCTATATATGATAAGTAAGAACTGTAAGCAACATGTGATTTAGAGCACAATATGGTTATGTAAACGGGTTAGGTTATACAATAAAACGGGACTCCTTTGTACGTGGGTGTACAATGGACATATACAATTTCTTATACAATAGGATTGATCACATAACCAATTTTACTCTCCCTTCCCAATCAATACACAAGGATTCAATTCAGTTACGTTACCTTATACAATGGCTTGTACAATGGCTTATATAATGGCTTGTACAATTGCTTGTACAATGTCTTGTACAATGGCTTGTACAATGGCTCAATGTGATAATGAGAGTACAATATGCACAATGAGTGTACAATGATAAGGATATTCAATAAATACAATATGTAAGTGAAACGCACATCACAATATGTATTTAGTGAATACAAGGAGATAACATCTCAGAAGAAGATCCACATAGTACTAATCCGTGATAATGATCGTGTCAGCATCAAGTACAGTAATCTAGAGCATGAATATAAATCCAGACAAGTATGAAACGGTCAGAGAATGTACTCGCCTCGTATCTGAATGTCTGAAGTAAATGTACTGTCCGAGATGAGGTACCTGACTCCTAGTTAGAGCAACACAAGTCAAGATGTATACAGGAAATGATAATAGTAATCTATAATGCATCTACATGCTGTCTAGGTCAAACTAGACTAAAGTCAACACTTGGTCAACTCTAGTCAACCACACTAGTCAACTAGGTCAAGTCCTAGCCCAAACAAGTCTAATAAGTCTCACTAGGCCTAACCAAGCCTAGGCTAGCAGTCACACACCAATCACAAGACTATACAAGCCAACACAAGTCACACATCAAGATACATCACTATCATGCATATTCTATATTATATATATATTTTTTTATATATATTATATATATATATATATATATATATATATATATATATATATATAAGAGAAAGGAACTAACATGTAAAGCTATGTGTGTGTGTGAACATGGAGGTGTACATGAAAAGAGAAATCAACACTAGTTATGAGTTTACACTACACATGGCACAAAGCTAACCCATCTACATTACACATGTATTATACTTAACATACATGGCTACAAGTATACATCTATATACATTAGAGTAGAGACTATTTAAGTTATAACTAACATGCATCTATACTTTACATAAATCTATATATATTATAGCAATCATTTAGAGAAGGGTTACATGGCATGGTGGTTGATATAGAGTGGGGTGTCCTTGTGCAGAGGGTGAAGTTCATTCTCAGTTTAGTTCCACATTTACATATAAACTAAAGTGAGCTATCCCATAAACTGGTGTAACTAACCACATAAAATGAACCATGTTATCTGAAATCTGCCATTAAGCCAACATCCCATATGCATACAGCTCATGCATTGTCTAATACTGAAATTAACTAACATTTCGAATTAAGGGGTTGAAGGTTAACATTACATTCATAGACATTCCACTATATTGAAAACTAAAATTGGCTTGGCAATAGGAAAAGGAAGGTATATATGCTTACATGGACAGTTCAGTGTTCGAACACCCTAAAATGAACTAACATTCAATCTAAATATCAGCTATGCATTGGTTCTATGTCTACATATTAAATCTGATATTGAATTTACAATATTTATACATTATGCATTCATATCTATCATTACATATATACCTTGCATTTATATCTAGCATTCATTATATACTATGGAACCTACATATTCATCACAAGCCATACTTATACATGCTTACATTAGATAGGATACTTACACCTCAAACATCATTTATTTAACCATTTACTCATGCTTGCATTCTCTATTTAATTACATAATGTATATACATTAACATGGGTTAAAATCAAATAGAACATTATATTACACACAAGGGTGCACAAGATGCATATGCCGAATAGTAACTCCTACTAATAATCAATACTGTACCATCTCAGCATAAATTAAAATTTAGGATTAAAGTATGTTATAGATCTATGTGTTAGCTTTCCGAAACTTCAAACGGATCGCATTTTCGTTTTCGGAAACTCCCGGAATCGCAAAAACACCGAGAACGCGTTTGTCTTTCGTACAGCTGTCACTCAAATAATTCTCCAGAAAGTTACAGAAAGAATTAGGCCTATTAATACATGTTTTTGGAAAGCTAACTTCAATACACTTCTTTTAAAAAAACGGAAGATTAAACCGAACTTTGAGCTAGAAGTTATGACATTTCTAAGTTAGGGCTGAAATTAAAAACGTGGATAAAAATCATGACGGATTTAGGTAGTTTGAGACAAAAGAACACAAGTATATAACATAATATATCAAGAACTCACTCTCTACACTAATATATATATAGGAGACACTATAGAACACATCTCCAATACAAAAATATGAGATTAAATATGTAATAATTCATTCATACATAACAACAACACATAGTGTGTCCAAATTTGGGATTTTCCCACATGGACACAACCACAACACAAAGGACACTCCTATGACCTCCAAATGGACACGAAATGGACACAAATGGAGATACAACCATGGGGGTCATTCCTATGGGTTCAAAATAGACCTATATGTATGAGGAAATAAAAAGGAAAAGAGATTTATACCTCCCGGTAGATCGAATCGAAGAAAAGCCTTCCCGGAGCGACACCGACACGTAGAGATTCCAAAAAGACACGAACGAGCTCCGAATCCTCCCAAACTTGGGTAGCTTCCTCCTTGGCTAGAATGGAGAAGGAAGGAAGAAGATTTGGTGGTGAAATGGAAGGATTTGGTGGAGAAATTGCTAGGGATTGCTCTCTAGGAATTTGGGGAAGAACAAGAGAGAGAGTGTGGATGAGAATAATGAAATGAACTTGAGCCTATCCTCTCCCAAAGTGGCTGGCCATATGGGGCTATTTGTCCTATTTTGGTAAGGTCCAAAATTCCCCAACTAACCTATTCTATGAGTATTAGAAAAGGACTAATTGGTTGGGGCTAAATTAGTCATTCTAAAGTCTCTAATCATACTAACCTTATCCATAATAATTAGTCTAACCTCTAACTAAAATATTTCTATCATGTGGACTAAAATTAATATCATGTGGGCCATGCCTAACTAGTGTGTGGGTCCCACTAGAGTCAAACTACCCCCGGGTCCCCGTTTCAAGTCGGATTGAGTTGAAATTCGAACCTGACTCAAATAACCCCAAAACAATATCATAAATAATAAAATAATATCAAAATAATTCAAAGAGGTCAAATGCAAAAAATATCCTTTGGCCAAAAATGATATTAAAATATCATAATCACATGGTTAGGCTCTAGGTCAAACAGTCTCTAGGATTTCACTAGCAAAACGTCAAAACCACAAGTCATTGATTTAAATAATTTTAAAATGATTTAAAATCACCAAAAATCATATCATGAATTAAATATCATTATTAAAATAATTATAAACACAAAATTTCAAAATTACCCTTATTTGGGAAACTGGGTGCTACAACTCTACCCACCTTAGAAAAATTTCGTCCTCGAAATTTAAGATCGATAGTACTCCTTCTAGAGCCTCTAACCTACCCAATATCTAAGGTAACACTTCCTAACACTGGAATAATAAACGGACATCTAATAAGTGTCAATCTAGGAATACCTCCAATACTGCTCTGCTGTACGGCAGTAATGGAACTTCAATAGAATATGGACTGGAACCTATATCCAAGGGACTGGACCTATTTTAAAGTGGTCTTAACGATGGATGAAAATGAACTGATCATAGCTATAGGTATGCTCAAACTATTATCTTCCTATTAACCATCTATTAATATATTCTATTACCATAGGAACGATGCATTACTAAGACATGTAGGCCCCTATCTCTCATAACACATTTATACTCACCAAAAGACTAGTACATCCTATCAAGGCTGATACTATAATCTCTCCAAAATCTCCTAAGCTACATGTTTATAGACACACATCCCCACATCAAGGACTAACCCATATATATCTACAACTGATACTAATAGAGTGATGTCCCTATTTCCCAACAATCAAGGTCTAAATTTTTTTTAATCTAAATCATGCAATTTGAAGGAATAGTATACAAGGTCATGGCATACCGTAGCAGTTGGAAGTCTCACCTAGGTACACTAATCATTCTAGGTAAAAATAGTACTATGGTATCAACACACAAACAATCTAGGGTGTCCTAATTGGGAAGGTAAGGGAACAACAATCATCAAGGTTGTAGGGCTGTCTACCATCATATATGTAACTGGTTGGTATTATAGATAACAGGAGAATTATCTGCAATGGGTTACTATTCTAACACCAATGCTAACTATCACCTCTAGGGTACAGACACTCTACAAGTTATCATACCATTATACTATGAAGGAACTACCTATGAATAAGCTCTACAAAACTAAATATCCCTACTCCTAAGTCATTTATAACAATCAAAAGGGTATAATGTTTAAACCTTCTCAAGATACAATCTGTTAATCATATGCGTCTGTCCAAAATCATGTTGTCCAGAGTCTTCATCATGCTAGTGAGCAAGGCTACGATAATCACAGAGTCCTTGACTAAGGTACATACCTCTAGGTTCATGGTATTTAAAATTTTTGCACTGCCGCATGCGACGGCGAAAACCTTAAATTTCCATACCCGAGAATACATCCAAAATCTGACTACATGTCCTCACTATGCTAACTAACACGACTATCGAGGATTATAGATCCCATGATTTAGGCGACCTAGCCCATATAATTTTCTCGGAAGAAAAAAAACAAACACAACAAAAGAGTAACATGACAAAATTAATCAATCAACAAGGAACAGATGGAATCGGATTTCAAGATAATTATAAAAGACAATTGCGGGAATGGAATTGAGAAGAACGAAACTTGCAGCAAGATCTCCAACGGTCTGTGCATCCTCGACTGTCCTGACGATTGCTCGTCCTGCTGGTTTTCTCCAGCCTGATGCTGATACTGCACAAATCTCTGATGCTGATGCTGCATGAATTGCTGCTGCTGAGAGAAATCGGAAATGAAGAGAAAAGTCTCTGTACAGACGGAGGTGCACCTCCAATATAGCAGAAACGCCAACCTGAGTCGGCACAACAGAAGCTGCGATCTCGAGGCCCTGATGAACAGGACGAGAGGTGGCCAGCCTCTCGATAGTATCGCCCGAACCGAAGCGATGAGATCGTGTCTTCATAACCATCATGAAGACAGATCAAAACAAGAAGCAATTTCTGAGAATGAAGCGAAAATTCAAGGAGAACAGTTTATATTCAAGGGAAGTCAATAAGCAACAATTTTAGACAAAAGGAATCGGATTAAGAGTTTTTCCTAATGTGATTTAGTACCTCCAAAAATATCATAATCCTACTACAGGCTGTAGTGATACTCTAGTTCGAATACCACTACATAAACTCGACCTGCATGGGCCACCACTAAAAACGTGTTACGACCTGCACCCACTGTGAGGGTACGAGAGCGTAACAACGCCCAGCCTACGCCGCAGTGTCGGTGGTAGAACGCTGTTCTAGGTCATGAACTATAACTAACATAATATGAATACTCTCCATAAGGAGGCCAACACAGAGGTACAACTCAATCACAATCTAAGGTAGAATGTAGCATGATAGAAAATAGATAAGAAATCCTCAACTGAGGTACAGCAGAAAGAAATAACAAAGTCTCAACATCTCTAAAATATACAACTCTAAAAATAAGACAACAGCTAAACATGAAAAGAAAGGACAGTCTAAGCTATCTACACTATACAAGGTATCATCCTGAGCAGCTGCCTGAACCTCCCCAGGGGTCCAGGTCGCGAGTGTCAACTAGGCAAACTCCAAGTAATGGTGCAGGGTTCCTCATCATCCTCTGTAAAATTTTCAACAGGTCCAGTCAGGACGGAAGCGAGCACAAAACATCTCACGCAGTTCATATCATGTTAGGAAATATAAAGCATGCAATAGAGTAAGGTACATGAAACGCTGAAAGAAGAATGTATATGAAAACATCAGAGATTTGATAATGAAAAATATCTATATATGATAAGTAAGAACTGTAAGCAACATGTGATTTAGAGCACAATATGGTTATGTAAACGGGTTAGATTATACAATAAAATGGGACTCCTTTGTACGTGGGTGTACAATGGACATATACAATTTCTTATACAATAGGATTGATCACATAACCAATTTTACTCTCCCTTCCCAATCAATATACAAGGATCCAATTCAGTTACGTTACCTTATACAATGGCTTGTACAATGGCTTATACAATGGCTTGTACAATTGCTTGTACAATGGCTTGTACAATGGCTCAATGTGATAATGAGAGTACAATATGCATAATGAGTGTACAATGATAAGGATATTCAATAAATACAATATGTAAGTGAAACGCACATCACAATATGTATTTAGTGAATACAAGGAGATAACATCTCAGAAGAAGATCCACATAGTACTAATCCGTGATAATGATCGTGTCAGCATCAAGTACAGTAATCTAGAGCAAGAATATAAATCCAGACAAGTATGAAACGGTCAGAGAATGTACTCGCCTCGTATCTGAATGTCTGAAGTAAATGTACTGTCCGAGATGAGGTACCTGACTCCTAGTTAGAGCAACACAAGTCAAGATGTATACAGGAAATGATAATAGTAATCTATAATGCATCTACATGCTGTCTAGGTCAAACTAGACTAAAGTCAACACTTGGTCAACTCTAGTCAACCACACTAGTCAACTAGGTCAAGTCCTAGCCCAAACAAGTCTAATAAGTCTCACTAGACCTAACCAAGCCTAGGCTAGCAGTCACACACCAATCACAAGGCTATACAAGCCAACACAAGTCACACATCAAGATACATCACTATCATGTATATTCTATATTATATATATATATATATATATATATATATATATATATATATATTATATATATATATATATATATAAGAGAAAGGAACTAACATGTAAAGCTATGTGTGTGTGTGAACATGGAGGTGTACATGAAAAGAGAAATCAACACTAGTTATGAGTTTACACTACACACGGCACAAAGCTAACCCATCTACATTACACATGTATTATACTTAACATGCATGGCTGCAAGTATACATCTATATACATTAGAGTAGAGACTATTTAAGTTATAACTAACATGCATCTATACTTTAAATAAATCTATATATATTATAGCAATCATTTAGAGAAGGGTTACATGGCATGGTGGTTGATATAGAGTGGGGTATCCTTGTGCAGAGGGTGAAGTTCATTCTCAGTTTAGTTCCATATTTACATATAAACTAAAGTGAGCTATCCCATAAACTGGTGTAACTAACCACATAAAATGAACCATGTTATCCGAAATCTGCCATTAAGCCAACATCCCATATGCATACAGCTCATGCATTGTCTAATACTGAAATTAACTAACATTTCGAATTAAGGGGTTGAAGGTTAACATTACATTCATAGACATTCCACTATATTGAAAACTAAAATTGGCTTGGCAATAGGAAAAGGAAGGTATATATGCTTACATGGACAGTTCAGTGTTCGAACACCCTAAAATAAACTAGCATTCAATCTAAATATCAGCTATGCATTAGTTCTATGTCTACATATGAAATCTGATATTGTATTTACAATATTTATACATTATGCATTCATATCTATCATTACATATATACCTTGTATTTATATCTAGCATTCATTGTATACTATGGAACCTACATATTCATCACAAGCCATACTTATACATGCTTACATTAGATAGGATACTTACACCTCAAACATCATTTATTTAACCATTTACTCATGCTTGCATTCTCTATTTAATTACATAATGTATATACATTAACATGGGTTAAAATCAAATAGAACATTATATTAGACACAAGGGTGCACAAGATGCATATGCCGAATAGTAACTCCTACTAATAATCAATACTGTACCATCTCAATATGAATTAAAATTTAGGATTAAAGTATGTTGTAGATCTATGTTTTAGCTTTTCGAAACTTCAAACGGATCGTGTTTTCGTTTTAGGAAACTCCCGGAATCGCGAAAACACCGAGAACGCGTTTGTCTTTCGTACAGCTGACACTCAAATAATTCTCCAGAAAGTTACAAAAAGAATTAGGCCTATTAATACATGTTTTTAGAAATCTAACTTCAATACGCTTCTTTTAAAAAAATGGAAGATTAAACCGAACTTTGAGATAGAAGTTATGACATTTCTAAGTTAGGGCTGAAATTAAAAACGTGGATAAAAATCATGACGGATTTAGGTAGTTTGAGACAAAAGAACACAAGTATATAACATAATATATCAAGAACTCACTCTCTACACTAATATATATATATATGAGACACTATAGAACACATCTCCAATACAAAAATATGAGATTAAATATGTAATAATTCATTCATACATAACAACAACACATAGTGTGTCCAAATTTGGGATTTTCCCACATGGACACAACCACAACACAAAGGACACTCCTATGACCTCCAAATGGACACGAAATGGACACAAATGGAGATACAACCATGGGGGTCATTCCTATGGGTTTAAAATAGACCTATATGCATGAGGAAATGAAAAGGAGAAGGGATTTATACCTCCCGGTAGATCGAATCGAAGAAAAGCCTTCCCGGAGCGACACCGACACGTAGAGATTCCAAAAGGACCCGAACGAGCTTCGAATCCTCCCAAACTTGGGTAGCTTCCTCCTTGGATAGAATGGAGAAAGAAAGAAGAAGATTTGGTGGTGAAATGGAAGGATTTGGTGAAGAAATTGCTAGGGATTGCTCTCTAGGAATTTGGGGAAGAACAAGAGAGACAGTGTGGATGAGAATAATAAAATAAACTTGAGCCTATCCTCTCCCAAAGTGGCTGGCCATATGGGGCTATTTGTCCTATTATGGTAAGGTCCAAAATTCCCCCACTAACCTATTCTATGAGTATTAGAAAAGGACTAATTGGTTGGGGCTAAATTAGTCATTCTAAAGTCTCTAATCACACTAACCTTATCCATAATAATTAGTCTAACCTCTAACTAAAATATTTCTATCATGTGGACTAAAATTAATATCATGTGGGCCATGCCTAACTAGTGTGTGGGTCCCACTAGAGTCAAACTACCCCCGGGTCCCCATTTCAAGTCGGATTGAGTTGAAATTCGAACCCGACTCAAATAACCCCAAAACAATATCATAAATAATAAAATAATATCAAAATAATTCAAAGAGGTCAAATGCAAAAAATATTCTTAGGCCAAAAGTGACATTAAAATATCATAATCACATGGTTAGGCTCTAGGTCAAACAGTCTCTAGGATTTCACTAGCAAAACGTTAAAACCACAAGTCATTGATTTAAATAATTTTAAAATGATTTAAAATCACCAAAAATCATATCATGAATTAAATATCATTATTAAAATAATTATAAACACAAAATTTCAAAATTACCCTCATTTGGGAAACTGGGTGCTACAAATTGACTGGGCGTATGCCCAGAGCAGTTATCCAGAACTCTATAAAAGAGAGTTTCTCCACCTTCAACAGACACCACAGTTCAATTCAGAGAGAACAGAGAGATTGCCCAGTTGATGTCCAAGTTCTTCGAGGTCTGAGCCTTCTTCATCGCATCGTCCGAGGGATAAAGTGATCGTCTTCTAGATCAGATTCCTACAGTTGTAATTTTCTCAGAAACACAATAAATAAATAGAATTTATTTATGGAAAACAAATTGGTGACTCTGCTGGAGATAAGCTGTCTCCTATCACGAGACAGCAACAACTCAATGCGATACTTCGTCGATCGGTTCGACGAAGAAGATGATGGTCGTACAATTCGACCAATCTTCTTACGAAGAAATGCTCAAGGCGAAGGAGGGCCGAACGGCTTCCTCCGCTTTTCTCTCTGCCAAGAAGAAGGACGTTCTGTCTATGTCCCTAAGTCTTCTCCGGCGGCCCGAGGCGCTTCTGTCACTTCCCACGCTGACAAGAACACGTCTCCAACCTCAGCGAAGCACGCCTCGGCTTCTCTGAATACAGCAACAGTGGCTTCTCCTATTCACACTGACAAAATGGGTTTTTAACCAAGTCAGCGTGTCCAAGGACACCCATCTCTGGACATGGCAAAGTCGCTTCTCCTTCTACTCTTACGACAATAGTTGGCTCTTTAGCCATTAATGACTCTGTGCGTATGGCAATCATTGACCAACCATACGCTAGTCAAAAGGCAGCGTATGACAAGAATTCTCTGAAGATTCCACCACAGCTTGCACATCTTGTGCCAACCAAGGAGAACGACTCTTTAGTCAACTCCTCTGCTCCTAAGGTTTTTACCTCTGGGGTTAATTTGACTAGTACTCTTACTAGATCAAACGATGGAAAACGCCTTTTGGCTACTTCCTCTAAAGATGGATTATTACCGACTCCTAGTCAGAATAATGTTCATCTTCCTTCTCTCAAAATTTCCCGATCCGAGAAAGGCAAATTACAAGTATCCAGGACTGGTACCAAAGTTGTACCTCCTATGGACCTTCGTAACAAGCTTAACCGAAATCATCTCGGTTCTACTTTCGGCGTAAAGAAGCCTTGTCAAATTGGACAAGTATAATGGACCCTGATGCACAATATGCTAAGAATTATATTGCTCAGATCAATCGGTCTTTATACATTCAAGAGCCAAAAAGACAGAAGAATAAAAGACAAGTTTCTACACAGAGACTATCTTCAAACACTTCCCAGTCTATTTCCGCAGATCTCCGGGAACATCTGCAAAACAAGCGGAGAATCAAAAATCCATCTGTCTCTGACATTGCTCATATTTGTCATGAAGAGCATTGTTGTAACTTCCAACCTCGGGTCATGATCCAGTGTTGTTGTTCACCGAAAAGATGATCTGTCTTCGAACGGATTCAACATGAACCAATACCAGACGAAGACGAACCTCTTTATGCTTCCGTCAATATGACCTCCAGAAATACTGGGGGTAGAATATGACCTGATTCTATGTTAGATTCTGAAGACGGTGTTTACCTCGGCACCAGATCCAGAACCATAGCTTCAACCAGGGTCTCTTCTTCTTCTCATCCAGGTGATAATCCTGAGACCACGGAGGACTTCCAAGGAGAGTCCAACTTCCCAGTATTAACTCCCGTGAATAGCCCCGGGAAAGATGCTGACTCTCATAGCGACGACTCGAAACAGACTGTTTCATCGTTGATACCTCGAATGATTACCACTTATATGGTAGATGGCAATCACGAACCTTCGACTAGCACTGAGGCTCATGAACAAAGGATTTCTTCCTTGGAACAACAGTTACGAGCCATGGCGGATACATTAACTGCTATGCATACTCTTATACAAGCTCAGCAACAAACTCAGCAAGATCAACAAACAGCACCACCAGTGGTATTAAATACTCATGTTGCCCCAAACCTGGAACCTTCTACTATTTCGGGGGTACAGTCTAATGTTCATGTACAGCCCACTCCAAGTCAGTTCGGAGCTGGGGGTGGTACATATGCGGCAGTCCCTCCTCCCAATTATGTCCAACAAGCAACGACACCGCAATCTTCCGGAGCGGTCACTGAAGAGTTGAAGAATCTTCGGTCTCAATTCGAAATGTTCAAGTAAAAGGACAGCTTACAAAGATTAGGTATCAAGCAGCCTTACCCCATACAATGGAAGGATGTATCGTACCCCCCAAAATACAAGCCTCCGACCATCTCTTTCTTTGATGGGACCACCTCCCCAAGTCAGTTCATCAATCACTTTGAGGTAATGACTGATCAGCTGCAACCGAGCGATGCCCTCCTCACTCGGGTATTTGTTGGTTGTCTTAAAGGAACCGCTTATGAATGGTATCGAAGTCTTCTTGATGGATGCATTACTTCGTTTGCCGGGTTCAAACAGATGTTTCTAGAACGATTCTATGAAGGCATTAACGACATGACCATGTCAGCCCTTATACGAATCAAACAGAAAAATAATGAAAGCACTGAGAGCTTATTGAAAGATTCAGAAGAGAAGCTCTAAAAATGCCTCTCGGAACTCCCGATGCCGTCACTATCGACACTTGCAAGTCGAACCTCTTACCAATCATCAGCATATGGACAGGATCCACTCAGTTCCAAGATTGGCCTTCCTTCATCGTCAGTGCCAAAGCTGCCGAAGTTAGTGCTGAGACTTTCAAAGGTCTGGGGTACATATGACTCCCAAAGAATCAAGTCAAAGTACTAGCAATAATGCGCGACCCAACAATTGCAAAGGAAAAGAGACTATCGAAGTTAATCTCCAGAGCAACAATCAAGAGGTAATGTCTACCCAAGCTACCCCAGCTCCAACAAATCAACAGCAGAGACCTCTTCGGCCGAAGGAAGAATACTCTTTCGACGACGATGATGTTCAAGGCATCTTCGAATGTTTACTTAAAGGTAACAAGATACAACTGCCAGATATCAAAAAGCCTGATGAAGCCAACAAGACGGATCATCCAAAATAATGTCCATATCACAGAATGCTGGGTCATATAATTCGGTCTTGCTTCGTATTAAAAGGAAAGATCCAAGAAATGATCAAATCAGGAGCTGCGACACTAACACCTAAAGACAAGACAGTCACAACAAATGTGATTTCGATGCAGTTCGGTGACTTCCCTCCGTTATTGGTGGAAAACGGGATTGTCCCTATCCCCAAAGCAACCCTTGAAGTTATGAATATTCCACCAGCCCAGAATGAAGGACTTGTTCCCGTCACCACTAAAAAGGGAGAGATTATGTGGATCCACCCCGATTTAGTGACGGAGTTCGAGACGTCTTCCTCTTCTCCTCGGAAGGCTCCTCTGTCTAAAAAGAAACCTGGGAAGACTAAGTCATGCCATATGACTTCTAGCATCACACCCAATCTTTCTCTAACCTCTACTTTCATCCTAGCAGGAAAGTCACCCCCTACAGAAGTAAAAGCTGTACCTCGATTCGAAGACAGATACAAACCTGCATTTCATCTATATAGTTCACAATCTCGTGAATTAATGGCGAAGATGGGTTATGATCTAGCCACTGCTCCTGGTTTAAGCTACGGCAAAGGACTCCGAGCACCTCTAGCCCTCACTTTGAGACATAATCAATCCCGTGTTGGCCTTGGTTTCTGGACTGAAGCTCTCATCAAGCACAGAAAAACTAAGAACAAGATGAAGGATTGCAACATGGTTTCGATAGACCCTGAACTTGAGCCTGAAGTCGAAGCTCTCTCCGGAACCCGGTCAGGAAAAACATATCTGAAAGATTACGCTGAAGCTCCTGAGGAAACTCCTGATGTCCCTCCGGTTGCAGCTCCAGCACCCATCTATAACGAAGGACCTTCAAATGCTCCTGCTGAGACGATTCCCTCTAAACCAACAACAGCCGACAAAGAGAAGCAACCTGCCCGCTTCGACAAACCAATCAAGAAGTCTCTTTCTCCTGGATTGCAGAAGCCATATAATTTTGACATTCTGGCTCAACTTGCTAACACTCCAGCCAGGTTGTCCATCTTCGAACTTTTACATTTATCTAAGGAAACTCGGGAAATGTTAAGTGAAGCTCTACTGCAAGCAGACTCTTGCCTAACTCATCTGAAAAAGCCGGAAGCATAGCATATAACTTGCCTACATTGCAACAGTGTCTTGGAAATCATTCCGAACATCACTTTTACCCAAGACGATATGCTTCTAGAGGACAATCGTCATGATCGACCTCTCTACTTCACTGGGTACATTGATACGATGAAGGTCGACCGTATTCTAATTGATCCAGGATCAGCTCTAAGTATTATACCTAAGAGTCTCTTGGATGCCTTACGGATCCTAGTTCATTATCTAGTCAAGACAGTCACTACCATTTTAGGGTTCAATCAAGGCAAGAGCGAACCTCTGGGGAAAATTTGCCTAAAAATACAAATAGGCAATTTTCGGGCGAGTGTCACATTCTACGTGATCGAGTTAGTTGGATCTTACAACTTGCTCTTGGGAAGACCTTTTCTCCATGAACACAATATCGTCCCCTCCACTCTTCACCAGTGCTTCAAATACATTGATGAAAAGGGAGAAGTTCAAAAGGAAGTCGCGGACATTAATCCTTTCAGAGGAGTCGAAGCTTACTACAGTGACTCTCGCATGTGCAAAGATGAGTATTCAAAAGTCTTACAAGCTATGGATGATGATGAGACATCGAAAGTTGACACCTTTGTTATTCCTGTAAAAGGGCGTATCACTCATCCGCGGTCTACTAAATCATCTGAAGAAAGCCCACTGATAATTCCTGTCAGTGGAAGTACCACTTTATTGCCTTCCCAAGCTCTACAAAGTTCGCTGATAATCCCTGTCAGTGGACGCACCACTCTTTCACCATCTTCTCAGGCTAGACCAGATACTCTAGTCATTCCAGTCAGTGGACGCACTACTTATTCACGATCCTCTTCAAGGGAGCTCACCTCTTCTGAGCCTTTTGTTATCGACCTTAATCGAAACAAAACTTCTGCTCGCTCTTCTTCTCCCCCTTTAGTCATTAATTTGACTAAATCTACTAAGGCTCAGCCTTCTTCTGTAAATACAGCATCTGATATTAATAAAGCATCTCCTTTACAGTATATTAATGTTTGTAATCATGTACAAAGTTATTTACATTTGCTAGACAGCTTAGAGCCACTAACTATAGGAGTTGTTCAAACTCTTCATACAGAAGTATCATTTGAGTCTGTACAAAATTCATACTTCCTTGTTCCTATTAGAAAGTCAGGAGAAGCTCCAATATTCTTCTGTAAGGGGCCCAGAATCCTCCTAATCTGGAAGACGACGACAAAAACGATGATACCGGAAGGTTACAACTACGTCGCTACAGTCAGCAGTCCAAAAACATCATCAAGAACATGGGCTATGACTTCAGAATCGGCCTCAGTAGTAGAAAAGGAAGAAGAATGCATGTTCGAATTTCTTCCTTGAAATACGGAAGGACAAAAAGCGAATTGGGTTACATTACTCCTACCCCCTTCATCAACATAGTCCATAAGGATCCAGAATCCGACGGAGACGAACGATCTGATTCTTCCGATTCCTTTTCTTGGGAGTCCGACACAAGTATTGGCAATTTTCATCATTCTACTCTGTCCGCCAATATGGTCTCCGCCAACGGTCTGCAAGAAAATGATGAAGATGAAGATGATTTTGAAATATCACCCGAATCGGAACAATAGGCTCAAAGATTAGACAACCAATGGGAATTCAGGTTCGAGCAAAGAGAACCTCCTACTGAAGATAAATTGATTCAAATTGATGTTGGTGAGGAGGGATCCCCCAAGCCAATATTCATCAGCGAAAGTCTTTCAGAAACAGATAAGCAAGACATGATCAAGCTTATTCATGATTACATCGATGTCTTCGCCTGGAGCTATGAAGATATGCCAGGGCTAGATCCGAAGATCGCAACACACAAACTTAATATCATACCGAATACTAAACCGGTCAAACAACAACAGCGATGATTTCGTCCAGACATTATGGATACAATTGAAGCTGAAGTCAACAAGCTTATGGCTTTCGAATTTATCCGAGAGGAATAACATCCTGAGTGGGTGGCTAACATTGTTCCTGTTCTCAAGAAGACTGGCAAGATCCGAGTCTGTATAGACTTTCGCGATCTCAACGCGGCTTGTCCTAAGGACGAGTTCCTTCTTCCAATCACCGACGTCATGATCGATAACACGTGTGGTTTCGAACGAATGTCATTTATGGATGGGTATTCGGGGTACAACCAAATCAAAATATTTCCAGACGACAAGAGACATACTTCCTTCAGAACGCCGATCGGTACATACTGTTACACAGTGATGCCGTTTGGTCTCAAAAATACAGGAGCAACGTATCAACGAGCAATGAGCACTATATTCCGTGAACATCTTCGGAAAACAGTCGAATGCTACGTTGATGATATTGCAGTCAAGAGTCGACAAAAGGAGGATCATATCCAAGATTTAAAGACTATCTTTGATTTAATGCGTCAACATCAACTCAAGATGAACCCTACTAAGTCCTTCCTGGGCGTCTCTAGTGGTAAATTTCTCGGCTTCGTCATTACCGCTAAAGGTATACACGTGGATCCCGAGAAGATCAAAGCCATCCAAGAGATGCGTCCTCCACGCACCTTAAAAGAGCTACGAGGATTTCAAGGAAGAATTGCTTATATCAGGAGATTCAACTCTAACTTATCAGGACGCTGCAGACCGTTCAACAAAATTTTGAAGAAAGGTGAGTCCTTCGTCTGGAACGAAGAATATCAAAAAGCATTTGACGACATCAAACAGTACCTCATGAACCCTCCGGTTTTGGTACCTTCCGTCTCGGGAATACCATTCCTTCTATATGTTCGAGCCATGAATCATTCTCTCGGTGCATTGCTCGCCCAGAAAAACAAAGATGGCCATGAACAGGCTATTTATTATCTCAGTCGCACAATGACAGGTGCTGAACCGCATTATTCTCCAATTGAGAAAGAATGCCTGGCATTAATGTTTGCCGTTCAGAAGATGCGATATTACATCATCGGTCAAACGATTCATGTCATTTCTAGAGTAAATCCTATCAGGATTATGATGAAGAAACCTGGTATTCTCAACTCCAGACTGGCTAATTGGGGAATCTTGTTAGCTCAATATGACATGCATTATATTCCTCAAAAGTCAAATAAAGGACAGGCTCTTGCTGATTTTCTGGCAGCTCATACAGTTCCAGAGGATTCTAAATTATACGATGAGATCCCAGATGAAGTTATGGATTCAAATCAGGTTTCTGAAGAAACTCCTACCTGGCGTCTATTCTTTGATGGAGCGTCTAGAATGGGTCCCAATGGTGATAGTGTCGCCGGAGTCGGGATTGTTCTTGTATCCCCGGAAGGGCTGACTATTCAGAGGGCTTATTCTCTGGATCAATCGTGTTCAAACAATGTAGCCGAAGACAATACGTTACTCATCGGTCTTCAACTTGCTAAACATCTGGATATTCAGTATTTAGAAGTTTATGGAGACTCCAAACTTATCGTTAATCAAATCAGAGGTATAAACGAAGTCCGTCATCAGGATTTGATACCTTATCACCGAGCAGCACTCTCTATGGCCTCTTCCTTTGAAGGTTTCTTTATTGAACACGTTCGACAAGCCTGTAATACAGAAGTCGATGCTTTGGCTAATCTTGCTGCTGTGCTAGCCATACCGGTCAGACGTCAAAATTGATAGTAGTTTATAATCGGGAGCTATTCTACGTCGAGAATAATTTGGCTTTGGGTTTTCCCCATGACCCAGACGAAAATTCTCTCAACCCTGATGAATTTAATTCCTCCAACCTTAACACTGGATTAGGGTTTGACAGAGCATCCTCGTCTTCTTCCGATTCTACTATAGAATACGTCTTTTCCAACAAAACAAAAGCCATGGCCGAAGACTGGAGACGTCCATTTCTAGACTTTGTATTGTATGACATACTTCCCGATAATCCGAGCGAAGCAGCGTCTATCCGGCGTCTCTCAGATTCTATTATAATCATACGACAAAGACACTATATCGTCGGGCCTATGACGGTCTTCTCCTCCGATGCATCGCTGGTGAGGAAGCACAACAGATTATCCGTGAAGCACATGATGGTGTCTGCGGAGCCCATCAACCAGGTCCTAAACTTCAAGATCGTATCCGACCTATGGGTTATTATTGGCCCACGATGGTGGCTGACGCCATTCAATATGCCCAGAAATATAAAGCCTGTCAAATCTATGCAGACTTTATCAATCAACCATCAGAGTTCTTACACCCGACAACGGCATCATGGCCCTTCGAGGCCTGGGGCATGACATCATTGGTCCCATCAACCCACCGTCATTAAAAGGACACCGGTTTATTCTAGCAATAACCGACTACTTTTCCAAATGGGCTGAAGCAATCCCGCTAACCGAAGTCAAAACTTCTAATGTCATCAACTTCGTCAAGCATCATGTCATCTATCGATTTGGTGTTCCTCGGCGTATTATCCATGATAATGGATCACAGTTCGTCAGTCAGAAATTTACTAGATTCTGCAATGACCATCGAATCAATAACTTAGCTTCTACATCATATAATCCAGCAGCAAATGGATTGGCAGAAGCTTCCAATAAAACCATCATCAAACTTCTGAAAAAGTTCGTTTCTTCTAACAAACGCAACTGGAGCGAGAAGCTTGGTGAATGTTTATGGGCCTACCGCACCACAGTTCGCAATACGACCGGGTGTACGCCTTTCTCTTTGGTATACGGGTGTGAAGCTGTCCTTTCCCTCGAGATCCAGATTCCTTCTCTGAGAATCGTGATCTCCAATGAACTTACAACAGAGAACAATGATCATCTTCGACTTCAAGAGCTAGAAGCTCTAGACGAAAAGCGATTGTACGCTCAACAAAATATCGAGCTGTATCAGGCCCAAATTTCAAAAGCTTTTAACCAGAAGGTGAAAGTCAGAGCATATCGGAAAGGAGAACTTGTTCTTACCGTCAAACGTCCGATGACTATGACACATATAAGCAAAGGCAAGTTCGACGCGAAATAGGAAGGCCCATTGGTCGTAAACAAAGTCTTCTCAAACGGAGCATATCAGCTTACCCAATCCGTCGGATTTTGGATCCTCATGGACTATGTTGATGAAGGGGGTAGGAGTAATGTAACCCAATCTGATTTTGTCCTTCCGTATTTCAAGGAAGGAATTCGAACAGGTATTCTTCTTCCTTTTCCACTACTGAGGCCGATTCTGAAGTCATAGCCCATGTTCTTGATGATGTTTTTGGACTGCTGACTATAGCGACGTAGTTGTAACCTTCCGGTATCATCGTTTTTGTCGTCGTCTTCCAGATTAGGAGGATTCTGGGGCCCCTTGCAGAAGAATATTGGAGCTTCTCCTGACTTTCTAATAGGAACAAGGAAGTATAAATTTTGTACAGACTCTAATAATACTTTTGTATGAAGAGTTTGAACAACTCCCATAGTTAGTGGCTCTAAGCTATCTAGCAAATGTAAATAATTTTGTACATGATTATAAACATCAATATACTGTAAAGGAGATGCTTTATTAATATCAGATGCTGTATTTACAGAAGAAGGCTGAGCCTTAGTAGATTTAGTCAAATTAATGACTAAAGGAGGAGAAGAAGAGCGAGCAGAAGTTTTGTTTCGATTAAGGTCGATAACAAAAGGCTCAGAAGAGGTGAGCTCCCTTGAAGATGATCGTGAATAAGTAGTGCGTCCACTGACTGGAATGACTAGAGTATCTGGTCTAGCCTGAGAAGATGGTAAAAGAGTGGTGCGTCCACTGACAGGGATTATCAGCGAAGTTTGTAGAGCTTGGGAAGGCAATGTAGTGGTACTTCCACTGACAGGAATTATCATTGGGCTTTCTTCAGATGATTTAGTAGACCGCGGATGAGTGATACGCCCTTTTACAGGAATAACAAAGGTGTCAACTTTCGATGTCTCATCATCATCCATAGCTTGTAAGACTTATGAATACTCATCTTTGTACATGCGAGAGTCACTGTAGTAAGCTTCGACTCCTCTGAAAGGATTAATGTCCGCGACTTCCTTTTGAACTTCTCCCTTTTTATCAATGTATTTGAAGCACTGGTGAAGAGTGGAGGGGACGATATTGTGTTCATGGAGAAAAGGTCTTCCCAAGAGCAAGTTGTAAGATCCAACTAACTCGATCACATAGAATGTGACACTCGTCCGGAAATTGCCTATTTGTATTTTTAGGCGAATTTTCCCCAGAGGTTCGCTCTTGCCTTGATTGAACCCTAAAATGGTAGTGACTGTCTTGACTAGATGATGAACTGGGATTCGTAAGGCATCCAAGAGACTCTTAGGTATAATACTTAGAGCTGATCCTGGATCAATTAGAATACGGTCGACCTTCATCGTATCAATGTACCCAGTGAAGTAGAGAGGTCGATCATGACGATTGTTCTCTAGAAGCATATCGTCTTGGGTAAAAGTGATGTTCGGAATGATTTCTAAGACACTGTTGTAATGTAGGCAAGTTACCGGCTCTGCTTCCGGCTTCTTCAGATGAGTTAAGCAAGAGTCTGCTTGCAGTAGAGCTTCACTTAACGTTTCCCGAGTTTTCTTGGATAAACGTAAAAGTTCGAAGATGGACAACCTGGCTGGAGTGTTAGCAAGTTGAGCCAGAATGTCAAAATTATATGGCTTCTGCAATCCGAAAGAAAGAGACTTCTTGATTGGTTTGTCGAAGCGGGCAGGTTGCTTCCCTTTGTCGGCTGTTGTTGGTTTAGAGGGAATCGCCTCAGCAAGAGCATTTGAAGGTCCTTCGTTAGAGATGGGTGCTGGAGATGCAACCGGAGGGACATCAGGAGTTTCCTCAGGAGCTTCAACGTAATCTTTCAGATATGTTTTTCCTGACCGGGTTCCGGAGAGAGCTTCGACTTCAGGCTCAGGTTCAGGGTCTATCGAAACCATATTGTAATCCTTCATCTTGTTCTTGGTTTTTCGGTGCTTGATGAGAGCTTCAGTCCAGAAACCGAGGCCAACACGAGATTGATTATGTCTCAAAGTGAGGGC